>JAQIXA010000516.1:0-41161 GCA_034699045.1 Nanhermannia cf. coronata Gr-Ori-00579
TGAGAATTTTGACAAAATTTTGGATTTTGGTTTAGGTAGGATTTCGGTCGGTAGGATTTTGGTTCGGTAGGATTTTGTCAGATAGGATTTTATCCGCGACCCAACTTAAACTATTTATAGAAATAAAATAGTTTCAGACTGGAGACATGAATTTAATTAAGATTAAATTTAAGCTATAATCTTTTGACCTCAAACAATATTATATCTAAAATACTAGTACCTAACTACCTACTATGATTTTACTTTATTCCAAGTTTTAGAAACTTGTCTCCCTTTTGGGAACTTTATTATTAAAGTTTATCAGTTAATTTATATTTTAGGATTTAATGTTAATAAGAGTTATTAATTTATATTCTAAAGATTAGAGAAGCAAGTACTTGGTAGCACATAGTACATAGTTCAAATTAAGTTCAAATGTTCTTCAAAGGTCCAAATGTTATGCTTCAAAATTCTTTTTATCAAATTCTATAATTTTTGCTCCTTATATTTACACTGATTTTATAGAAATTTGTTGACTTTCAAGTCGTTATTTTAATGAAATTTAAGATTCTGTACTGCCATTAGAAAAGAGATCAAATGGCTGATATTTGATATGTTCAAGTTTATTTTACAACTATTTTTGTTGTCACCTTAAAGCCTAAATTTTATGGCTAGCTAACTTCTACAATAAAATTTTAGAGCTTAAACTAGCTGAAATTGTAAAATGGTCTAAAAAAGCATATACCTAATAGGGCTAATTAATTATACAAGAACTTGACATTATAATATAGGATTACTCAATATTTAAGTTGATTTTCTAAAATAATCTCTATTAGAAATGCTCATTTGATCCCTTTTATAACTAAGGATGACCGATGGCATAATATTTTTAAAAAAAGCAGAACTTTGGACTAAAGGAGACTCATTTTATCGTTTTTTTACGCAAAAGAAAGATCATTGATCCTTTTTCTTTTTATAACTTTTTTTTTTATTAAAAAAATCTCTCAACTATTACTATTGCAGTTGTTTGAAGAGAACACAATTATTATTTCCTGGAGAATATTTATGCAAAAGCATGGGAGAAAATGTCGACCAAACTCTATGTAGTGGAGCAAATTGTTGCCAAAATTTCGATCTTTGTAATGCTGATTTGAACCCACCTTGCCAGCAGAATAAGAATCAAAAATACTCAAAAAAGCAAACCTATGACGAAACTCATGACCCTGACTATATAGGTGAGGGATTCAAAAGATAATCCTCAATTTAAACTCAAAAACTCAAATGATTATATTATTTATACATACATATTTGAGGTCATGAATGTCCAATTCGAATATTGTCAAGTATAATCTTAAAAAATATTATTCTATTTTACCTATTAAAGTAATTTACCTCATGGTGTATGGTATTTATCAATTTTTTTGTTGCATTTCTGTGTTGTCCATTTTCCCTTCTAATATAAATCTTTCCCTCCTTGCCCCTTGCTTTACCAATTACCAACAAATAATCTAAAATATTTAAAAGTTTTATGAAAATATGGTCAGAACTATTAGTAAAGGATTTATATTTAAGTAGAGCATCATGATCAAGTCATAATTTTATGGGTTAGGTTATAAATAAGTAATAGATATACATCTAGGGAAAAATAAGATTTTTTTCTAGAATTTTAACGTTTCAAAATAGATTTTTCAAATACCCTAGGCCTTAGACCTAAAAGTTTTATATGTTCATTTTTATGGGATTTATTAGGATTGCATAATATCGGTACTTGAAAGGCTCATTAAAGTTTTAATAGATTTAATTTTTGTCTACGTCAATTCCCTTATTCTTATTATGAAAAACCTACACAGGTCCTTGTAATGATCCTTATTCTTATTATATAAGTACCTTTATTAGGAATTAGGATAAAATCTATCCAAAAAATAACAAAAATTAATAATGATGTGTCTAACTTGGGACTAATTTGACTTGATGTACTGACTAACTAATCCTAATCATGATAAAATAACGATTTTATTACTAAAACAAGAATTTTTTTAAGAAAATGCACTTTGCTTAATGAGCATGTTTGATTTATATTTATAAATATTTTGCATTTCTTTGCTATGCAATTACTTCTTCTAAAGAGCTGGCTTATAAGCTTGGAAATAATGTTTTTTAAAACTTTTTCTTGTTTTGTCGGCTTTCTCTAGACGTAATTAACAATTATTTTATTTTTGTACTTTTCATCTTTTTACTAATACTCTTTTTATAATGAGCTTAACTATCTAAACCCTAAAACCCACTTATTCACTTTTACATTTTTTTATATTGAAAAAGACGTGTCACTAAACTTTCATTTTTTTTGGGTTCGATTTCTATTTCCATCAATTATAGAACAATATACTGGATCAGCTTTGGGAACATGGGAAATGGCTATTGGTAAGTATTCAGATAAATAAAATTGGGTTGATATTTATTTTTAAAATTTATTTTCTTTTATAGTTATAGCTGGTCCTATATTTGTCATGTGTTTACTTGTCATTATGGTCGTCTTTTACCTTTGGTAAGTTTTAAAACTATGAATGATAAGATAAACTTCTATATTTTGTATAATTTATTTTTATTTTTAGGCAAAAGAAAAATCGAGACAAGCAATTTCATCTTCAAAAGCAACCCCTTATTATTGATCCGAAAAATGAACTTGATCCGTCATCAGGTGGTCCTTGTATTAAGGAATTACTTGAAATGACTACGAGTGGATCTGGTTCAGGTAGGTTTATAACTTGTGTATTGGTTATTTTTGTAATTATAGGATATTTATTAATCAGGGTTTTTTTATAATTTCTTTTATAGGTCTTCCCCTACTCGTTCAAAGATCAATAGCAAGACAAGTTCAGCCCATCGAGGAGGTTGGCAAAGGTCGTTATGGTGAAGTCTGGAGGGGACGATGGAGAGGCGAAAATGTTGCTGTCAAGATTTTCAGTACTCGAGAAGAAAGATCTTGGTTCCGAGAAGCTGAGATCTACCAGACTGCTATGCTTAGACATGAAAATATTCTGGGATTTATTGCGGCTGACAACAAAGATAATGGAACTTGTAAGATACCTTACTAAAAAAAATCATTACCGATTTTTAAAGTCAAAGATTTAGATGGATTTTTTATTGTAAACTTTTTTTAATAGGGACTCAACTCTGGCTAATTACCGACTATCATGATAAAGGATCACTTTTTGACTACCTGAGCAAAACAACAGTTGATGTAAATACAATGATGAGAATGGCTTTATCAATAGCGACTGGATTAGCTCATCTCCACATGGAAATCATTGGGACTCAAGGAAAGCCTGCTATTTCTCACCGAGATTTGAAATCTAAAAATATACTTGTCAAATCGAATGGTTCTTGCTGTATTGGTGACTTGGGACTGGCTGTTCGACATGATTCTGAGTCGAACGAATGTGATGTTCCTGTTAATAGTCGTGTGGGCACAATCCGATATTTATCACCAGAGGTTTGAACCATTTTTAATTAAAAGAAAACATAGTAAATGTCTAAAAATGTCTATATTTTCTTTTTTATAGGCATTGGAAGAGAATATAAATAAATGTCACTTTGATTCATACAAGAGATCGGATGTTTATGCTATGGGGCTAGTTTTTTGGGAGTTGGCAAGAAGATGTAATATTGGAGGTATGCTTTCTTCTCTTGAGTTATAATTTTCAAATTCTTATGCTTATTTTTTAACTATTTATTTAAAGGAATTTATGAGGAATATCAGCTCCCTTATTATGACATGGTACCTAATGATCCAACAATTGAAGAAATGAGGAAAGTAGTTTGCGAACAATTAAGACCATCCGTCCCGAATCGTTGGCAATCCGTTGAAGTGAGTTATTTTAAAATATTTAGTATAGGGTAGGGTACTTATATGATTTATTTATATTTATTTATTTTAAAATAGGCTCTCAAACTGATGTCAAAACTGATGAAAGAATGTTGGTATCATAATGCAGCTGCAAGATTGACTGCCCTTCGAGTTAAGAAAACTCTTGCAAATTACATACCTTCTGATCGTAAATATGACAAAATTGAGGTTTAGCTTTAGAAGTTTAGATCAAGTTTAGATCATGATATGATAGGAAATACAATTTTAATACAGAAGAAATTGTAATATATTACAATCTCTAAAAAACAAAGATTTTTAAATGCATTTTTTTCAAATATTACGAGTGAATGATTTTAATACTAATTAATCCTTTTAACATACCCCAATTTTTGTTATTTCTCAAAATATTTAAGAGCCAAAACTTTATTAAGCTATTTAAAACAATTTAAAATTTCTTTTATTAGTGTAAGTACTTTATTAATGATACTAAAGAGAATTTAATTTGTAATTTTAAGCATTAGTATTAGGTATTGTGTAAATATTAGACTACCTTAATTATTGTTTTATTTGAAAAATATTTATTTACTTTTTTTTTGTTTTACTTAGGATATTATTTGTTATTTTGTACTTTGTCTTTTCAATTTATGTATTATATTTTAATCGAGTTTATTAACATTTTTAAAATCCAATTAGTGAATGATTCATGTACTTGTTTTTGCGCATTTTTAAACAAAAATTATTATTATTAAAAACTTTAGAATTTATTTTTAAAATTTTAATCGGTGTTTCGCTTGAATTGAATGGTTTTTATAAGAAAAATTGAGGTTGTACCTTTAATAACAAATACTTACCTAAATCTGAAAAAAACACTATATAATATAGAGTATAATATACTTACCAATTTTATAACGTCTTAAAAATTGTACATATTGTAAATACTACAAATTATTTTGTAATTAAGGCTAATTTAATAAGGTTAGAATGCCAAAATAGTCAGTAGATTCTATAGCATGGTTAAATATTTTATAAAAATTATTAATTTAAGATTATAAAGCGTCTTTAGAATCTTTAGATCTTTAGAATAGATTATAAATATACTACACTATTACGACTTGTGTAACATTGATCAAATTACATAATTATAATTATAATGTTGCATTCGTGTAATATAATGCGTATAATTTGGATTATTGTGAGTCAATCAGTCAAAAAGTGTGTTTGACAAAGAGATAAGTTTTTTGTACAATTATTTTAAAATAACTCTCTCTCTATAAAATATTGTATTTAAAATTAAAAGTATGGAGAAACGAGCGCATTAGCAAAAAAATTAATTACCTAAATTAAACAGTTAAATTGTTCTATTCTTAATTAAGGGTAAATTAATTATCTATACTGATGAATAAACTATTGTTTTTTTGTTGAAAAATAACCTTTATTAAACCATTTGTAATTGTCATTTGTCATGTAAAAAATTTTAAAAATAAGTTATATTGTATGTTTATACAAGTC
The DNA here is from genome assembly GCA_034699045.1 of Nanhermannia cf. coronata Gr-Ori-00579. Classification (NCBI taxonomy): domain Eukaryota; kingdom Metazoa; phylum Arthropoda; class Arachnida; order Sarcoptiformes; family Nanhermanniidae; genus Nanhermannia; species Nanhermannia cf. coronata Gr-Ori-00579. The sequence continues at coordinate 5,357 of JAQIXA010000516.1, forward strand.
ATAGGGCCAATTTTCTTAATAATGGACTCCTAGCACATCTTTTCCCGATTGTTTCCACATGGAATCCGATTTTTTGCAATTGTTCATGATTTAAGATTTTCCGACCATCGAAAAGGAATGCCTTAAAAAATTGCAAATAATTCTATGATAATTAGCTAATTACGATAAGATAAAAAGGTCCCCTTTTCTACCGACAAGTAATATTTATTGACTTACCGGTTTCAGCATAGATTCGTACATTTTTGTATAGTCAAGATCTTTGAATTCATCCCATTCTGTGCAAATCTAAAAATTTGCAATTTGGTTAAATTTTGGAAAATTTTACGCTTAAATTTTTCGTAAATATTGCACTTTTTGGACTTACAACAACAGCATGTGATCCAGCAGCAGCTGAATAAGGATTTTCATGAATTTCCAAAAGTTCTCGAACTCGTTCAGGTTGATCGGTTACAAAAGGCGAGGTCAAATCCGTTATGATCTGCTTTTTCTCGACCTTTTTATACAGAAAATCATGAAATTTTTTCAAAATTTTGGATAAAATATGATACCTTAGGATCATAAATATGAAGACGAGCACCTTCCTCTAATAGATATTTAGCTACATAGATTGCTGGCGATTCTAAAAAATTCAAAAAATTTCAATATGACCCTTATAAATTGAGTTAAAAAAGTCTTATGATTATGATGTAAGAAAAGGGTACCTCTTGTATCCCCAGTATTTTTCTTAAAAGCAAAACCGAGCATTGCGATTCTTTTATCGGTGATTGTATTGAATAAGCGTTCAACAATCAGGCCAGCAAATCTCAATTTCTGGTACTCGTTCATGTCTATCACCTGGAAATTCAGATGCAAAATTTAAGAAAAAAAGTGACAGAACAAAATAAAATAGGTCTTATGACCATTTAAGTGTTCAAATTGGTTACCTGTTGCCAGTAGGCAGCCACTTCAGGGAGATTTAGACATTCACAGATGTAGACCAAGTTTAGTAAATCTTTTTGAAAGCAACTGCCACCGAATCCAACCTAAAAATTACACAAATCCGAGTTTTTATACCAAATCCCAGATTTCAGGAATATTTAGGTATAGTTAATTTACCGAAGCTTGTAGAAATTTGGAACCCAATCGCGAGTCCATGCCGATTGCATTTGCTACTTCTAAAAAATTACATTTTTACATTTTATATCTATAGATCATAGATCGATTTTAAAGTTCTTTATATCAAAATTTTGTAAATTTTCCAAACCTGTAACATCAGCTCCGGTTTTTTCACAAACTGCAGAAATAGCATTAATGCTGGAAATTCTCTGGGCAAGGAATGCATTTGCTGTCTGAAAAAAAGCAAAAAATTTGCTTTTGAAAAAATTGATGTATTTGATAGGTATTATTAATTTACCAATTTGGACAATTCCGAGGACCATGTATTCGTGGTCAAAATTTTTTCTCTGGGAATCCAATTCTCATAAACTTGACACAATTTCTCGATCGCCATTTTACCTTCAGCACTTTTCTCACCTATTTTATGTAATGAAATTTATTAATAGTGATATTTAATAACAGTAAAATGCAGATTATACCTCCGATGAGTACTCTGTCAGGGTTCAAAAGGTCACTGACAGCTGTTCCCTCAGCCAAAAATTCCGGATTTGAAAGAACTTGAAATTCAACACCATGTCTTGTGTTGGCTTTCAGGATATTCATGATCGAATCAGCAGCATGAACTACAGAAATAAAAATAAAATTTAATTAAATCTTTCAAAATTTGATCTAATATTTTAAATGTCCGATTTTAACCCGGATTTTTATGACAAAAATTTGGATTTTTTGGTCAATTTTACCTGGGACAGTTGATTTTTCCACAACAATTTTGAAACCTGTAGTAAGTTCTGCAATTTTTCTCGAACAAGCTTCAACAAATTTGAGGTCAGCAGCTCGACCCTTTAAAATAATGCAAAATATGTCAAATTTTTTCAAAATTTTTGATAATTTAAGGTACCTTTCCCAATCCGAATGTTTTTGTCGGGGTATTAACAGAAATGAATATCAAATCCGCTTCAATCACAGCTGTATCAATATCCGTCGTAAAATATAAATTTCGTGGATTTCGATTTTTACATTCTTGAACTATTCGATCTAGATTAGGCTATATGATTCAAAATTAACACAAAAATTTCAAAATTTTTCAAAAATTTGATAAAATTTACCTCATAAATTGGTAATTTCTCAGAATTCCATTGGTCTATTCTTTCCTTACTTCGATCGCAAACTGTGACAGTTATATCAGGGCATTTGTATGCCAGGACTGAACAAGTTGGACCTTTAAAATTACAAAATTTTACAAAATTTTACAAAATTTTAAAAGTATAAGCCTACAGATAATTACCTCCAACATATCCAGCTCCTATACAGCAAATTTTTCGAATTTTTTTATTTGGGTCCATTTCTCCTCCTGCAAATTGTAAATTAATAAATAAATTTATCAGTTATTTAGTGGTGTGGTATTATGTATAGACTACGAGTATAGTCATAGATAATTATCGATAAAATTGCGATAAAATGAAATTATTGAGAAATTGTCTAAAAATTTAACTCTCACTTTGAGATAATACGAGTATAGAAAAAATTCCATATTTGTATACTGTACCTATCATTCATAGGATAGGTAAGTTTCTACTAGGATTTATATAACTACTTATTTAGTTAATTATTATACTATCCCTATGATTAGTTTAAAATTGAAAATATTTATTTTGAAAATAGAAAGGAAGTTATTTATAAAATTGTATAAGGTCTTATTGAAGTAGAAATTTAGAGTATTTTAAGATTTTTGAGGTTGACCTAGCCTAGAGGTCTGAAATCTCAAGACTATTATAGACTAGATTTAAAATGTATAGATATTTTTTTTACCAAAATGTCTGGTTTTCTAAGGACAGGTCACAAAATTTTCAAAAAAAATTCCAACAAAAAGTATGGGCTTATAATACTGATACTTGTTATGTTATAAGTCTGCCAAGTTAGATTTGAATTTGAAATCTGACTGAATTTTTCAACTTCCTTTAAAATTTTATTTGCTTTTATCTTTAATAACTTTATTATAAAGGAATTTCTTCCCCCTAAAGACAAATGCAATTGTAAAATAAAATAAAATAATAGTACACTCACCCCTATACTTAAGTTTCATTTCTAGGAAGTTTATTAGAGATACTGATACATACTACTACAAGTATTAGGGTTTGTTTATTTGCTTAAAGAATTTTAAGATTTGAGATTAGAGTGATTATTATACCAGTCAGTATGAATATGAATATAAATATTATATTTGAAATTTTTAAAGTCTTTAACCCTTACTACATAATATAAGACTGTTATCTGATCTTGTGATTACTGATTACTTACGAGTATTAAGTGGGGAGTTACTCGACTGGAAACCTTTTTTTAAAGGGATTTATGACCTTCTATAGTAAAAAATAGCACTTTTACACATTAATCTATTTCTCTGAAATCTTATCTCGATATTTAAACCTATTTAAGTTAACCACAGCAGTTAAATATGACTCAAAAAGTTTAAAAGATCAATTTTAGAGCTCAATATTTCAAAAAAATATGTAAGAGTTTGTATTGTACCTAACAATAAGTAAAGGTCAAAATCACTATAAAAATATCAAGATACTTGGAAAAATACACTATTAGATTAGAGTTAGAAATATTTAGAGTACCCTACTCGTATTGCCTTTAAAAATTGTAAAATTTTTGTTTTCACAAATTTTTCTCGAAATATTTGAATTTTTTCTGATTCTCAACTTGGGACAAAGGATATCTTGGGGTTATAATTTATACTTGGCTTTCTGGCCTGAGGTTTAATATGTAAAGCCATAGATCCTTACGTAATCAAAAAAATTGCAGAATATCGATTTAATTTTAAGATAATTTTGACCTTGAGAACTTGTCAACTTAAGGGCTCGTATTACAAATATTTTCTTAAATAACAATATATTATTACTGATAGATATATTTTTAGTAATGTTAATGTATTTTAACTTAAGATACTTACAATAATTTGGTAAATTTTGAGGAACAAGAACAAAACTATATTTTTGATTTTTTTAGAGAAATTTTAGGCTTGATAAGTTCATATGAATTTTAATCAAATAGAAAACATTTTTAAAATATTTGTACTTTTAAATCCAAAGGATATGTTCGGGTTATAATGAGCTTTCTGGCCTATAAATGTGGTTTAACATGTAAAGGCCAGAGAGCCGAATAAGTCCTTTAATAATTTGACAAGATAACTTTAGTTAAAATTTGTCCAAAATTAAAATTATTGTAAAATTTTAGCTTACTGAAATTACTCTTTAGATTTCAAATTGAATTCTGTCAGGAAGGATTCGGTAGTCTATAATCAGCTGGTTTTTTCCTTCGAGACTTTTCGGGTTTTCCGAACTTTGGATTTTCTATTTTTGCAAAATAGCTTGCTTAAATATGTATAAGCTTTCAATTTCAATGTCGAAAATGAACAAAGGCCGAATTTTTGGAGATTTGTCTTTATATTTATATGGATTTTTAATCATCCATTATTTATCATTTTAATTATTTTTGATGGCTATTCAATTAATCATTATTCTAATTTTCAACTCCACTAAAATTCCAAACAATTTTATTTTGCCAAGTACTTTTGTACATAAATACAAACACATGAACTCTAAAGATAACTGAATGATATCATTTTAAAATTACTGTATTTTGTACCTTAATACCTATATAGATATAGATGGGTAGGTATTTTGTAATTTGGTGGATAATATCAGCACCTACATACATGTTAATATCGAGTATTGTTATTTTAGATTAAAAATTGTCAAAAATTGCGTGCGTAATCAATTAATCAGTTTTGAGTTTTGAAATGCCGTTAATACTATCACTTGAAGCTCGCTAAAAAATAGTCTCAAATCTAGATTATAAAGAAGCTAAAGGATCTCATCGGCTAACCGACCTTGACCCTCATATAAAGGCCCAAAAACCCAAATATAACCCGAAGATACCCTTTTAAATTCGAACTTTAATAAATGATATAAATAAATAAAATACATATTTATTAGAGTACCTACTTATATACTAAGGGAATTCTACTAAAAATTTGGAATCTAAAAAGATATCTTAAAGGGTTATATTATAATGGACTTTTTGGGCCTTTATATATGAGTCTTAACATGGTCAAGGTGTTAGCCGAATAGATCCTTTAGACTCTTTATAATCTAGATTTTGATTTTGATTGAATAATATAATGTATAGAATTTAGAATAGACGGACTGAAATGACCGGGCACTATCGCCCTTTTTTCATAAAAATAAAGTACATTTAAAAACCCAAAATTGGACTTGGATTTTGGATGAGCGAATATTTTAGAAGATAATTATTTCTTGAATTTGCGTCATAAAAAATCTATTTTACTCGTACAGTACAGGGACATTGTCCATTTAATTTTAATTCAAATTCCATTTAGACCATTTGTATATCTACATCTACATTATACTATACATATTATAAGTTAATTAAAATTAAAGCTGATCCTGATCTCATTTTAGATTTCAGATTTTAGATTCTAATCTAAAATTTAGATTAGATTTATTAGACAGAAAAAGTTGATGATTTTCTAGATGATATATTTATAATTAACTTTTTTATTGAAACTTAAGACTTATTAGATTAGATCAAAATCAAAATTTAACTGCCTTAAACTAATTAAAATAATTTCGAACTTTTGGTCTATCCCCTGATTAGGTACTTTGATACTTTGATACGGATTATAATTATAACAAATTCACTAATTATTACTAAATCGAAGAATTATAAGATACCATTGCCTAATTCAGCTCCGAAGATCAAGATTTTGTCCCTTTAATTTAACTTACAAGCTTACAAGCAAATGTAAAAATGAGGTCAAAACTTGGTCTTTAAGAGCTGAATTAAAAAGTAAATTCATAAAAAAGTGCAAAAGGCAAAAATTCCAAACACCCCAATTTTTTCAATCAAAATCTCGAAACCTCGAAAAACTCAATTCTTCAAAATTGTCTTTATCAAAATCAAAAATCATAACAAAAAAAAACATTTTTCATCAATATTTTTCCAATTTCTACAAAAAAGTGAATTTTTAATTACAAAAAGGTAAATTTCTTAATTACATTTCAATTACAGGTAAACATTACTTTGTTTTCATTTCAGGTGATGCTCCTGTTGGATCTGAAATACCATCTCTAAATTACACATTCAACTAGTAGGTATGACACTTCAATTCAATTTTTTTTCATCAATACAAATATATCTAGTAGGTACTTTACATATTTACATATCTACGTCAACTTACATAAATTACAAATTGTACAAAAAAACCATCACAATTAACTATATACTATAATATATTAATTTTTATATCATCAATTATACATTTTACATTGCAGTGTACCATCAATAAGTGTTCTGGTACTGTTCTATAGTGTCTGTGAAGGTCTGTCCAAGCGATAAGAGGAAAAATCCATTCAAAAAATAATATATAATTTCAAGGTCCTTGATGCTTTGATGGTGCTGGTTTAAGAGGTATTAAGACTATAACTATACCTTTATATTAATATATAATTTACTACTATAAGTATAAGTATACTACTAGGTACGATATATAATTTTTTATTATGTAATAAACTTTTTAAGTAGTCATATACTATCCACTAGAGTAGTAGTATAATTACTTAAAGGTGGTACGTAACATAAATGAGTTAACAATTTTTCTTTTTTATTTTATTCTAGAATCATCAGTCGAGTTTTCAATCAATTATAATCAAGAAGTTAGTCGTGGTATCATCGTCACCCATCTTATAAAAATATTCATCAATAATTCGTATAGTTAGTGTTATTTTGGACGGGTAGAATATTTAAATTGTAAATCATCAAGTAGTGTTGGAGTTGGAGATAAATACGTAAAAAGGTATGTTATTTTTAATCATCTATATCTTATCAAGATCAATAATAGAATAATGATAGGGTACTGATTACTGATAACTGGTATCAATATCATTTCAATTTTAAATTCAATATTTCCATTTCAAATGCATTAAAACTGTGTGTTTGAGTTTGACAAGTATTTGAACTTTGGACTTTTATTAAATTTTGAAACTCACAAGTTATACTTGAGAACTCATGTGCTTCAAATTTCAAGCATAAAATACTGACTGGTATATTTTTTAATTAATTTATTATACCTAGCCTAGGTAGGTAGGTAAATAATTTACTATTATATTTTCTTAAGGTTTCTTAAGGTTTTCTAAATTTGGTTTTTTTATTATTTGACAGTTATTTTAGTTGAAAAAGGAGACCAAGAAGAATTTTATTAAAAATGGCTGAATCTGGTGAAGTTAAAAAGTATTCTTTAAAAGAAATTTCTGAACACAAGGATAAAAAATCAATCTGGATTGTCATCCACGATAATGTATACGATGTCACCAAGTTCTTGGAAGAAGTAATTAACCATTTATTTATACTTTATATAAGGCTAAATAATATTTTATTTGTCTATTTAATTAGCATCCAGGTGGTGAAGAAGTTTTATTGGAACAAGGTAGGTACATAATTTAAAATTTTAAACTTTATTATGATTTCATTTCAAATCAAGCATTTATTTAACTCACTTATATTTATTTTAAATTATATAGGTGGTAAAGATTCAACTGAAAATTTTGAAGATGTTGGACATTCAACTGATGCAAGGACTCTTATGAAAGATTTTTTGATCGGTGAAGTGATTGACTCAGAAAAGACCAATATGGGTAAGTAATTTTGCAATATATACAAAATTAATCAGATTCTCTTTTTTATAAAATGTAAGCTAACTCGATTTAATTTTTCAAAAAAGAAGATAAAGGGGCCAAAAAATGGACAGAAGATGCTGAAGACAATCAAAGGTAAATCAAATTTTTCCTTTAAAAATTTACACTTTTACAGCATAAATCATAATCCTTAGTCTAAGATATAACTACAGTTATCAGCTAGCTAGGGTTTTTCTATTTCTAAACTATGTTGCAATAACTTGTATTTTTTACATTTTACCTGCATTTAGATAGAGATAAAGTTTAGTTAGATATCTAATTAAATATGTCTGCTAGTAAATTAAATATCGAAAACTCTGTTTAAATAGGTAGTATATCCGTCGAATATTTATAGATATAATTATAATCGTGTAATATTATATAGCATAGCATGCATGCTGCATACCTATGTAATAGATACCTAGATATTTGCAGGTTGAGTATACAAATCGTTATGTGGTATTTCCATTGTTCCAATTCCCACGTTAGGTGTATTTTTATTAAATATTTATTTAGCTGTAGCTATCTTTATAAAGACGGTACGGTACCCTTTTATATTTAATTCTTACAAATAGGTACCCTACATTTAACATTATCTACTTAACTAATACCTAAAGGTGATTTCAATTTCGATCGCTACTCACTTACTTAAAGTTAAAGATATCTCAATTGTTGGTAGGATAATAAGGTAGATATAATTTAGTATTTTTAATAAGTTGGTATTAAAAAAGATTAATTTAATTTTTTTCTTACAACAATCAATAATATAATTTAACTTTGACATGCTTAGTTGTTAGTTTTAATAGCATTAGTACAACCTCATAGTTCATAGTAGAAGTATTTAAAGTAGGTAGGTTCTTTTGAAGTATCTAGAATCTAATTATCTATTTAGTAAAAAATTCTAGAATTTTGAATGCTTTAGCATTTTCATTAAAACCAAAACGAAGTAAAATTAACTTTAGTTTAAAGGTATTTTTAATTTTTCCAGATAGTCTAGCTACATAATATTGCTGAAATTTTCAAGAAAATTCGATTTCTAAGCAAAAATGAGTATAGACAATTTAAAAAAATGTGAAATATTAAAGCACTTCACCTGTATTATAATATTTAACTAACCTATATGCATTATGATTATGCAATCATGCTATAATAACTTTGATATCTAATTATGGATTTTATTTTATTTTTTAGCTCGTGGAAATCATGGCTCGTAAGATTATAACCTACGTCTTTATTTTATAAATCTTACCTATTCTACTGGTATTGTAAATGTTATTTTATCTAAAATATTTCTAATAATTTAAAAGGTTCCAATGGTACTCGCTTTAGGAGCATCTTTAATATTTCGTTATTTCTTCAATAAACATTAATCATGGGCCATGGTCAAAATTGATAAATCAAATTTAAAAAGTAAAATATTCTCGGAAACTGTAACTGTCGTACTATTACTAACACATACCTAATACTGATACCTAGATAATAATGTAGGGTTCTATAATTACTATATAAATGATCCAAAAAAAACAATAATCAATTTTTAAGTGAATGTGAAAACAATTTATTATATATTTTAAGTATATAATTTTTTTGTCTTTGATTTAATGATACTATATTTTTTAAAAACACAAGCCATTATTATGTACATACTTAAATGCTTTGTGATTTGTGTATTATCTTTTTAAAAAAATTATACATTTACAAGTAGTAAGGTATATAAAATTTTTATTATTTTCCTTTCATTGAAAAATCTTTCATTATTCATTTGAATAAATCGATACTCTGAATTAGAACTCAGGATCAGACCTTTGTCACTTATTAATATTGTTTTTTATAATAATAATTAGGTAATTATTACAAAAAGTAGTTTCAGAAGACTTTTATTGAGGTTAAGATATAATTTCTAATTTCTCCATTATTTTTTAACGCAGTTTATGACAAAAAATGGTCATAAAAATTATACCTAAAAAGTCAAGTAAGGTACTCACTTAAACTTAAATAACATGCATAGTATGTGAGTATTAAAAAATGTATAAAATGCCAGATTTTACAAGGTTTTTTGTTTTTGTAGATTTTTGTAGATTTTTGTTATTTTGATTTATCAGTATTATTATTACTACTATGATTTTCAGCAACTTTAAGAGGATCTTGATAGTCTTGAGGCACAACCTGGAAAATTATTTGCAGGAAATGAGTCACACTCCCTATAAAATAGAGGATTACATAATACAGTTGATATTTTTTAAGTTTTAGTAAAAAATACCAAGTCCAGGAACTGTCTTTTTATAGTGAATGAATGGTACGTAGAGTACAAATCCGAAAAGTATGAACCCGCAAGCATAAATGTATTCAATTTTTGGATCATCGGCAATTGGTGCAATTACCAAAAATATTGAAATTAGAAGAACCAAGATTGGAATTATTATAGGGACCTGTTTATATCAAAAACCATTAAAAAATTGAAAATATTCGATATCCAGATCTCATGTTCATGTTTCAGGTATAGCCTCCAATCCAATACTCGAATTTATCGAAAACTTGGGATTAAAGCATCAAAATCTTTATTTTTTTTACTTTAAAGGGCCTATGACCATCAGGTAACGTGTATCTGAGCCTTATTAGAGCAAACATAGCACCACCATAACACTATAGAAAAATAAAAAAATATCAAGATCCTGAAAATGACAGGTTTTTTAACGAGCATACCATCCAGGCTGTGAAGCTAAAGAAATCAATTAGACCCTCGATATCCAAAGCCAATGCCATGAGTAATGCAATTACACTCTGTCGAAAAGTTCAAAAATTGAAAATTGATATTATATTAGAGCAAAAAGTTGACATTTTTGGGACATTGAAATTGACACTTGACACCTACATTGAAAATGATGGCAGGCGAAGGAGTATGTCGTGAAGTGTCCAGGTATGACAAAAAGTCGACCATGTGACCCTCTCGTCCCGCAACGAAGCCTAACCTAGTTTAGGTGCAGAAAATTTTCAAAAATTTTAGGATTTTTTCAAATTAGATGAAATTTTTTTAAGACTATTTCAAAGAATGCCTACGCCTACCTACTATCTACCTACCTACTTGTATGCAAAAATTTTGGATATTTTATGCAAAAAATTGCCTTAAAATCCTAGAAATACAGTATTTTTACGCCCACCTTGCAGATGTTAAGGTACCCCCATTCGCAGCTCTATATCAAAATTGTAAATTGATTAAAATCTCGGATTTTTCCTTAAAATTTACCCAAATGTGCTGCAAGCGACACTTAAAGGCATCAAAAAAGCCATCACCCCCAGAATCCTATTACCAAATAGCTGGAAAATTTCAAAAAAAAAATCAAATTTTTGGCATTTGAATACCTTACTAATACTGATATGTAGGTACTTACAATAGCTACAGATGAACTTGACACGATTTCTTGTGGGCTGAAAAAGATTTTATAATAATAATTATGCAATATCAGAATCAGATACCCATCAAAAAATGAAACTCCTGCATAAAGTACCTAAACTTTTAGATTTTTCTTTATATTCTTAGGGTACCCTACTTTGTTAAGATTCAAATTCAAAATCTCGACATTTTTGCCATTTTTGTCTCAAAATTTCTCAAAATATATCTAAATGTAGGTACCTTATATAGAAGTTCGACTGTATTTTTACCATTTTTACCTCAAAACTGTCAGAAAAGAAATATTGACAAGTAGATAGCAAACTGTCACTAATGGTAGTCCAATTATTAACGCCAATGGTAGATTTCTATTTCATAAAATTCGAAAAAAATTCGAAAGATTCATAATTTTACAAGTAGAAACTTGCCTATAAGGATTCTTGATTTCTTCTGTAACATAATTCAGCTGATTCCTTAAAAAAAACAGAAGATAATTTTCAAAATTTTTGCAAAATTTGGTTAAAATTTCAAAACTATACCAGCCATCATAGCTCCATAATCCATTGTAAAAAGCCGAAGCAAGTGTTCCATAATTGAACATACTCCCTTCGAATCCATTAGCAAAATGTTCAGTCTTTCCTAAAAATATTTTGGTCAAATTTTTTGCAAAATTTTTGCAAATTTTTTGCAAATTTTTGCTTAAATTTTTACCTATAAATATATTGTAAATTCCGCAACCGACAATTATAAAAATCGCTAGTAATTTTGCAATCGTGAAAAAATTTTGAACTCGAATGGCCAATGAAACGCTTACGCAGTTGATGTATGTTAAAATCACTAAATATAGACAAAATATTGTCAAAAAATTTGTCAAATTTTACTAAATTTTGTTAAATTTTGCTAAAAAATTCAAGATTACATATTGAAGCAGCACAGATTAAATTCACAGCCCATCTTACATCCGCTAAATCGGTCACAAATGGTTGAACTGAATATTCAGCAAATGCTAAAATTTTCAAAATTTCCAAACTTTTAAAAGAACTTTTAAAAAGAAAGAAATATTTAGAAAAAGTAAAATTTTAAGTTAATTTCAGCTCTATTTTGGTTGAATTTGTCCCTATATTTTTGGTCTAACTTTACACAAACCTGCAGGAAAACCCAAAATTTTTCTAGTTTAGGTTAGGTTAGGGTTAGATATTTAAAAAAATTAGGGTTCATTTCATACAGGGGTAAAGTTGATCATTAATATAGGTGTAAATTCAACCAAAAAAATGATGAGATTATACCTAGACATAGGATGGCCAGAGCTGAGGGCTGATGATGAAATTAGAGATTAATATAATAGGTAATTAAAGATTATTTTTCCATTACTTTTAATAGTATGGTCGAAAGCCAGGCAAATAAAAAGGCGGGTATCGGACCGAATGCCTTGAGGAAATATGAGTACTCGCCACCGGAACTTGGGACAACTGTCCCCAATTCTATGTAGCTTATGGCACCTATAGAAAATTAAATGATTTTTTAACATGATAAAAAATACCTTATAGAGAAATTCTTGGCTAAAATTACCCATAGTAGAGAGTAGGCCACATGCAGCCCATACAATGAGACTTAGCCATACCGAACCCGTCTTCTTTAAAAGTCCTCCAGGACTAACAAAAATTCCAGATCCTTTCAAAATCCACAAATTTCGAGTTTTGAAAAATCAAAATTTTCGAAAATTTTAGCAATTTTTTTAACCAATCTTACCAATCATAGATCCTACTACAAGTGCTATTGTACTTAAAAGTCCTAATAAATAGATTCAAGTCAACTATCAAATTTTTGCAAATTTTTGAAAATTAGCTAACCGAGTTCTCGTCTAAGACCAATAACTTCATTTTTATCATCTGCTACTGAAGCTGCTTTTTTCTCTTCGATTTTGGCTGAAGTTTCTCTCGAGGATTCTTTCAATTCTTAAAAAAGTTAAAAAATTAAAAATATGCTATAGGATAGGAGTATATAAATGAGCTATAGTGCTTGATATTTTTGTCTGACTTTTTCAGAAACTCCCTTACATATAGATACTATCCGTAGTTTTATGAAAAATCAGATAGGGTACTTTGGGTAATTTACATTAAAATTTGCAGATTTGCAAATATTTTGGAATTTTTTTAGAGTGATTGAAATTGAAATTTTTAAAATGCCTAGAACTAGAGGTTTGAAATTCTTATTTTCATAAGCTTATATTTACCAGGTTCAAAAGCTGGATTATCCATACTTGTTTACTGGAAAAGTACTCAAATTTTATTAGGTAATAATCGCTTTACTAAACTTTCACAAACTAAACATCATTAAAAACAAAATCAAAGTAGGTACTGTAGACTAATAAAACTGTCAATAATTTTAGGATTTTTTTAATTTTTCCTTGTTTTTAATTGCACAAACATAATTATTGACATTAAAAACTCATATTTTGTCATTTTAGCCTATAATAATGAGTCTATGTATAGAAGAATTACTCAAGAGTTTCATATAAATACTGAAATCCTTGTTTTCCTTACAAAATCCTAGTTTTTCGATGACAATTTTCAATTTAAAATGATGATGACCTTTCCCAATCGACTGACCAACTTAATTTGAAACTTATAGTATAAAAGGATAGGTTATAAACAAATTACAAAATTAATGGTAGGTACCTGAACTGTAAGTACTATTACTATTATAGTCAAACCTGTTGCAAGATACACAAAAATATCAGTAGAAGGATTGTTTCATTGCTCAATCATGTACCTTATGGGCAAAAAATTTGAATAATCAGAGAAATTTAGAGCCGAATTTCTTTATAAGGTAATGCAGCATCTCCATACTTAGAGAATGGTGAATTTTGAAAATTTTGCAAAATTTTCAAAAAAGAAAAATAGAAAAAAGCTAAAAATTTGCCTGAAATTTTTTTAAAAAATTCCAAAAAAGTATCTTGTAAGATTGTATTATTGTGATTAGTTTAGGATTTTGAGAGATACTTTATATGCAAGGTTGACTGTACTTACTTTCTAGATTCTAGATACAAAATTCAGAGAGAATTTGGCAGGTGTTTTTTTCAATTTCTTTTGATTTCTGATGATAATTTTATTCCCTGACACGGTTCATGGTTCATGGTCCATTGTTTTCTGAATACTGGGTAAATTAATACAGATAATCGGTAATTTTGTAACTTTTTATATCAAGTACAGTATAGTACCTATATTTTAGGACTTATAATAGGTATGTTATTATAAATAAATGAATTTTTGATGCAAATAATTTTGTGATTTTTACCTCAAGGTTTACAAATGCCAGAAGCATTCTGTATATAAAAAATTACACAATTTGTTTGGATAAAAAGCCGCAATAAAACCATCACAAAAGCTCGAATTTTCTCAAATATATTTTTATGAATACGGATATTTCTTTAACATTTACATTCTGATACTGTAGGAGATTTAGATTTACCTAAAATAGTTTTTTGTGTTTTTTGAACACAAGCTCAAAATGTCGTTTAAATCCGTACAAAATTTCAATTATCTTTGACAATTCAAAGCATTTGACAACTCGACCTTCAACTCAATCTCTCTCAATTACGATTTTTTTTTGAGGATTTTTAATCCTTTTGTTATATTTTTACTAATACCTAGTATTAGTAAAGTAATAGGTATAGTATAATTATAGGCACATCATTTAAGTGAATAGAAAATTAGTACCCTACTTATTTACTTGCATTAAAATATGGTCCATTACCTAATGGCAAATAATAGTTTTTGACCCAATTTTGCTCGTAAAATAAAAATCCATTTATTAAAATGGGAGCAATTTGGGAACAATTTAGGGACAATTTATAGGTAGGTATTTTACAAATTGATATATCTAAAATCACATGATTCAGCTTTGAAAATCCGGCTTTAAACATGAAATTGAAATAAATAAGCCTATAAAGTACCTACATACTACCTACAGATACTACATACATAAATATGTATAGGAGTTCTGACATAAAATGTATGTTGGCTTTGATAAAAAAATAACGAAAAAATAGAATTACGAAATACAGATACTTTTTTAAGATTCTTTACATTAAATTCATTGGCTACTTTGAAATTATGTCTACTTTTTCGGTAAGTACCTAGTACTTACAATTATTACCTACCTATTAGACTGCTTTATATTGCCTATTCAGCAGTGAAATACCATATTTTAGACCTCATTTTTATTTAAGTTGGTTCGTAAAATTCGAACAGAAATTTTATCAAAATCAGGCTCCTTCATAGCCGAGGCTTTTCATAATAAGCTCGATGATTATGGATATCATTTAATCGAGAACCTGTAAATTCGTCAAAAATGCATTGAACTTTTATTACACCATAGGTCACAAAGGTCACATCAAGGGTCTGTTCCCTTTCCCTTGTAAAAGTACCCTACCATAAGCATTCTATAATTTCAAATTTTATTAAAAAACTACTTTTTTGTCGAGAATTCGGAATTTATACAAAGACCTAGAGTTGACCTAGAGGTCTGAAATTTTCACAGATGATAGAATAACTAGGTAGTAATACTTATAAATTAAAAAAAATATTTCAATATCAAGTCCCCTTTTCACGAGGTCGGTCACAAAATGTATGAAAAAGCCTAAAACCGTTTATTAGGTAAAAAAAAGCCGTATAAAAAAAAGGAAATCTGACATCTATGCATTTCGTACCCAATGCCCTTTCTTTCGATTTCTTCTGTCGATTTTTTACTCAGCTCATTTTTTTCATTGTCATTTTTTTCGTCCTCTTTCTAATAAAAACTTAATTACGATTTATAATTAGTTAAAACTGACACTGTGTCAAGCCGGGTGAACTTGTGGTGGAGAAATGGATCCTAATGGGAAGGGTGGACCATCTGCTGATGGTGAGATTGATGAGGGTCTTTATTCGAGACAACTTTATGTACTGGGTAAAGAAGCTATGGGCCGAATGGTAAGTAAAAAATTTCTAATTTTTTTGGTAATTATTTCGTCATTTTTAATGGCAATTGTCATGTTTTTGTCTATTTATAGGCCAGTGCCAGGATCCTCATAAGTGGGCTTGGTGGACTTGGTGTCGAGGTGGCCAAAAATGTAATACTTGGTGGTGTCCGCTCTGTTGCCCTTCACGATCAAAAGGTCAGTCAGTTAGTCAATATTTTAATTCGGGTAATTCAGCTCTGAAGAACTAGATTTTGGCATCAATATTACCTTGTAAAATTGAGATCAATATCTGGTTTTATACAGACCTGGATTAAGTAGTAGTAATATACACATTAAAATTAGTCATTGTAGTCATAATTAGTCATAATTAGTCTTTATTTCATAACTTCATATTTATGATCAATTCAGCTTTGAAAAACCAAACTTTGTCTTATTTCATAAGTAAAAATAGAAGTAAAAATAAAGGTAAAATCTACTATTTTTACTTGTGAAATTGAGGACAAAAAGCTGAATAAATGAACGAAATAATAATCCAAGCAAAGTTAGGTATTAATTTTTTAACTTTTTTTTGGTCATTAGACATGTAGCTGGTTTGACATGAGTTCGCAATTTTACTTGTCCAATGATGTCAAACAGAATATCGAGAATAATGTGAATCGTGCCGAAGCCTCTTTGACAAAATTATCTGAATTAAATCCTTATGTTCGAGTTAATCTTTATAATCCAACACATGATGATGAAAACAAAAGTGTGAGGAGCCTCCACGACATAATGAGGACTAATCCGGATGATTTGAAATCAAATTTCGATTTAATTGTTGTATCAGACTATTTTAGCTCTGAGAATTCTAAAGAATTTTCTGAAATTTTGGAGTTGAGTGAATTTTGTCATAATTCTGGTAAGTACTTTATAATATTATTTTCTATTTATTGTTAGAATTATATTAATTTTATTATAATTTGGGACATTTTTAGGAATTAAATTTATTTTGTGTGAGACGAGAGGTGTATTCTCCAGAGTTTTTGTTGATTTTGGTAAAGAATTTGTTATTAATGATCCTAATGGTGAGCAGCCAGTAACTGCAATGATATCAATGGTAAGTTTAATATTTTTTTAAGTTTATTTTATTATCATTATTATCATTAACCTAACAAATCTAAAATTTAATATTTTTAGATTTCACAAGAAAAAGATGCAGTTGTGACCTGTTTAGATGAAACTCGTCATGGGCTTGAAGATGGTGATTCAGTTGTTTTTTCTGAAGTATCGGGACTCGAGGGGATTAATTCGAAGGATGTTGTTGCTAAAGTTCAAGTTACTGGACCATATACTTTCAAAACTGACTTGGATACAACACGTGAGTCATTAAATTAGCATTATAAATGTATATTTATAATGCTAATTTTTAATGATTTTATTTTATTAATGGTTCTTTTATACTTTTTGCAGAATTTAGTGGAGAATACTTAAAAGGTGGACAAGTGACTCAAATCAAAGTACCCAAAAGAGTTGGTTATCGATCACTTCGAGACTTTTTACTTGTCACCGGTGTCAATGGATCTGATGATTGTGTAATTACGGATTTTGCAAAGTTTGAACATATACCAAAAAGCTTATTGGCCTTTAACTCCTTTAATCGATTTTCACGCTTACCTAAAATTGAGAATTTTGAGAAGGACGAAATTGAATTTATCAAAATAGCCCGAGAAGTTCATCAAGACAATAAAGCAAAAGCTAGCGAGTCCACAAATGGAGATATTTCAGCATCTTCAGCAGATAATCGGATGGAAGTTGACGATGAGAACCGACTCTCCTTTGCAAAATTCGACGATTGTGAGTTTGATGAAGAATTTTTGAAAAAATTCTTTTTATCATTAAATGGAAATTTGTGTCCGATGAATAATTGTCTTGGAGGGATTGTTGCTCAAGAAGTGATGAAGGGGACTACAGGGAAATTCACACCAATCAAACAATTTTTATTTTTTGATGCAATTGAAGTACTTAATATATGGCAAAGTATAGATGAAAAAGCTGATAAAGTACCCAAAAAGATTAAAGTTGATAATCTTCAAAATCGGTAAGCTTATTGATACTAATTAAATACATTTTTACTAGTATTTTATTAAGACTTTTGGATTTATATTTATATATTATTCTTCTAGTTATATCGGTCAAACTTGTTTATTTGGCGAGCATTTTCAAGCACGATTGAATTCAGCAAAAATATTTATTGTTGGTGCAGGCGCTATTGGATGTGAACTTATCAAAAATTTTGCAATGATGGGTAAGAATATATATTTTTTTTTTACTAAAACAATACATATTATGGCTTTTAAGATTACTAAATTATTATGTAACTAGTTTTTTTTACTAAAACAAATTTATAATTTACAAATTTAGGCGTTGGAGCAAGTTCAAAAGGTCGATTAATTGTAACAGATATGGATTTAATTGAAAAGTCCAATTTAAATCGACAATTCTTATTCCGTCCTGAAAATGTTGGTAAAGCAAAATCGACTACAGGTGAGTGATTATCTTATAAATAATTATAATCATGTCTTCAAGTTTACTCAATTCTCATAATTAAATTAAATTAAATTATTTTATTTTATTTTACTATTTTTAGCTGCGAAAGTAGCAAAAGAAATGAATCCAAGTATGAATATCGTATCACAATTGAATCGTGTTGGAGCAGATTCCGAAGATATTTATGACGACACATTTTTTGAAAAGTTGGATGTGGTCACAAATGCTTTAGACAACGTTGATGCTCGTATCTATATGGATCGTCGGTGTGTTTATTATCGTAAACCTTTATTAGAGTCAGGAACACTAGGAACTAAAGGAAATTCTCAAGTTGTTATCCCATTTGTTACTGAATCATACGGATCGAGGTAAAATTTTGATTTTAATCTCTATATTTTATTGTAATTAAATTTTACATTTCATTTCTCCTATTACTATTTTAGTCAAGACCCACCAGAGAAATCAATCCCCATTTGTACACTCAAGAATTTTCCAAATGCAATTGAACACACATTACAATGGGCAAGAGATTTATTTGAAGGGATATTTAAACAACAGGCTGAAAATGCTGCAGCTTATTTAAATGATGATAAGTAAGCTTTTTTTTATTATAATAAATTGAAATTATCTATACAAAATTCACTATATAAGCTAATATATATCCAATCTAGCATAATCAAAATCACAAAATTTAAGGTATAAGCAATGATCATAATATTTTCAATTTAGGTTTGCCGATAAAGCAATGAAATTACCTGGTTCTCAGCCAATGGAGATATTAGAGGGTGTTCGTCGTGCCTTAGTTGATGAAAGACCACGGAGTTTTTTGGACTGCGTCAAATTTGCTCGGCTACTTTATGAAGATAATTTTGTTAATCAGATTCGCCAACTCTTATTTAATTTTCCATCAGACCAAACAACGAGTTCAGGTATGTATATAATTTATTTTATTTTTAAAAATTAATTGAACAGTATCTATAATATATCTAATTTAATCAATAATTTTAATTTGTCAGGTGCATTATTTTGGTCTGGCCCAAAGAAATGTCCAAAACCAATTAATTTTGTAACAACAACTGGAATGGAAGTTGATGATGGAGGTAATGTTGCTCTAGAAAATGGTGGTGATACTTCATCCGGACTTCAATTGCTACCCATTCAATTCATTTATGCAACTGCAAACTTGAGAGCTGAGATGTACGGGATACCACAAGGTAAAACATATATTAAATTGTCAATACTCTATTCTTAACATTTTTATTTATCTAATCATCTTTCAAATAATTTAATCATTTGATTTAATATAAGTTAATGTTAATTATAAATTGGGGCAAATTAAATTCTAAACTTATTTATATTTTAGTACGAGATATGACAAAAGTAGAAGATTTAGCAAAAAGTGTCCAAGTTCCAGTATTTACACCGAAATCTGGCGTTCGGATTGCAGTAACCGAAACTGAGGCTCAACAGCAAGGAAATGGAGCAATGATGTCGGATAATGTTGACGATCTCAAAAAACAATTGGACACTCTGAGAACACAGGGAGCATTTAGTGGACTCAAAGTCACACCACTAGAATTTGAGAAAGATGATGACTCAAATCTACATATGGACTTTATTGTTGGTAAGTTAGAAATTAAATATTTCCTAGAATTTTTGAGATTGTGATTGTGATTGAACGAAGTAAAAAAATAAGTACCTACCTACTTATAGAATTATATTATAATCATTTAAATTTTTATAGCTGCAAGTAATTCTCGTGCACTTAACTATGGAATACAAACAGCTGACAGACTCAAATCAAAACTTATTGCCGGCAAAATTATACCTGCAATTGCAACTACAACCTCAGTTGTTGCTGGTCTTATATCTCTAGAGCTATATAAGATTTTGATGGTAAGTGAAACAATACCTATTAAAATATACCTAAAATCTTAATTTTCAACTAATTTATCTTTTGTTTTTATAGATTGATTTGGATAGGTTAGTGTTAGAGAAAGCGCTTCCTGAGCAGCCTAATTTGGAGCAATTTAAAAATGGTTTTGTTAATTTGGCATTACCCTTTTTTGGTTTCTCGGAGCCTATTCGATGTCTTCGATCAAAATATTATGAAAATGAATGGTCATTATGGGATCGTTTTGAAATCACTGGGGACTTAACATTAAAAGAATTTATCGAATTGTTTAAGAATCAGCATGGCCTTGAGATAACTATGATTAGTCAAGGGATATGTATGCTTTACTCATTCTTCATGCCGCCTGAGAAACGCAAAGAAAGACTCGAACTACCCATAGTAGAGGTAATATTATATTATATTGTCAAAATTAATTTTTAAAAATCCTATCCTATAGAGTACTACCTACAGACTACAGACTATTAATTTATGCTTTTTTAATATTTTCTAGGTTGTTCGTCAAGTTTCAAAAAAGAGTTTGGATCGTCATGTTCGAGCTCTTGTTTTTGAATTGTGTTGTAACGATAATGAAGGTGAGGATGTTGAAGTTCCCTACGTTCGTTATGTAATACCCGAACGTTATCTAAAATAAATAATTAAAAAATAATTAAAACTATAAATATTTGTGAAAATTGAATGTGTATCTACTAGGTATAATATGCTCTTTAGCTTTTAATTTCTAATCTTTATTAATACTTATTTTCTTTAAATATTGTATACCATTGCATTACAACAACAACAGTTAAAAATAACTAATTCTATTCTACTACATTACATACAAGTACTATACATTTATATATTTAAAAATTAAATTATTGGTCAAATATTTAAAAGATATTTATTTACTACTACATTATTATTATAATAAATAATCTTGTGAAATAAACATTTTTTTGCAACTCAAGTTACCTATAGACTTTTCAACGAGTCTTTGACGTTGATATAGAGATATTTTAGGGAGTTTTCAAATTATGATTATTAGAATTTAGGATTTCAATCAAGATCTAGAGAAGTGAATTATAAATGATAGGGATAGTTTGTAGTGAGGAATTTTAGTAATTAAAATAATGGCTGTCACTACAT
This sequence comes from Nanhermannia cf. coronata Gr-Ori-00579, assembly GCA_034699045.1. Lineage (NCBI taxonomy): Eukaryota > Metazoa > Arthropoda > Arachnida > Sarcoptiformes > Nanhermanniidae > Nanhermannia > Nanhermannia cf. coronata Gr-Ori-00579. The sequence goes on from JAQIXA010000516.1 coordinate 27,121, forward strand.
TAGTTAATTTGAAATATTTTCAAGATATTATTAAGGAAAGTGGTAAAAAAGAGAAAGAAGAATCGAAGGAATTGAAGTTGGACATTGCTCGACTCTTTCCACCTGAGCTTTGTGCTAAAATTTTCGATTTTTTGCCAGCTAAAGATATTTTCTCTGCAAGTAAATGTTCGAATGCTTGGAGAAATATCTTAAATGATAATTACCGATGGTAAGATATTTTTTTAAGTACCTACCGATTTACTAAATACTAAAATTTTGCTCTTTTAGGTTTGGCAGATGTAAAAAATATGGTTGGGCCGATTCGACGACTTCAGTTGACCATTGGACAGAAACACCAACTCATATCAGTTTTGATCAGCTTTTTGAAAGTGAAGTTACTCCAAAATTTCGATTGTCTACCTTGCCTAGTGACACTTTTGTAAGAACCATTTTTATTCTATTTTTACTGTCTATTTTTACAGATACTTTAATATGATATAAAACTTTTTTCCAGGAGCCATTGTGTAAGTGGGGTAAATTTTTTCGTCAACGACTTTGGCTGGAAAATAACTGGAAAAAAGGTCGATGTGTCATACATACCTTGGAAATTCCATACGAAAGTGATTTCTATGTTTGTACTACTGCTTCTTCAAATGGTAAAATATCCTAATTTTTTATCGAAAATTATTCAAAGTTTTTTATAGTCTAAATTATTTTTAGACCGAATCTTTGCTTGTGGATCGATTATGGGCTACGTTCTTATATGGTCTATTATGGGTAATTTACATATACTTGTATATTTTTCAATTATTTATAATATTTATGATAAAAGGTGTTCCCAAGTTCTTGACAACTATTAAGCCCATACAAAGAGATGTTGAAGTCGTTTTTGTGAAATTAATCGGCAATAGGCTTATGGGTATTTTGATTAATAAATATTTAAGGTATAGGAATGTTTGAAAGTGATTATTTTCTTTTTTGTAGTTCTGTATCAAGTTGGATTACTTAGGGTAAGATTCTCTCTATAAACTACTCTCTATAAACTCTCTATAAACTAAATAAATTATGCCAAAATGTCCAAGATTGTACCTTAAGATCCCTAAGCATAAGCATGTAAATTTTAATTTTTTGTTAGATCTTTGATGTTAAGCAAATGTCCGAAACTGGAGAATTAGACCCGAAAAAAGATTTGAAGATTTTGAATGAAAATTGGGTTTGGGGGCATAAGATTAGAGAGCATGAATTTTCTCTAAAGTTTCATCAATTGACTGCCCTGGAACAATTGGATTTTGAAATAACACTTGAGGATCGTCAACGTCAGAGAAATCATGAGTTTGGTGGTGGTGACCATTTCTGGATTCGAGAAGTTTTTCATCAAACCCCGTGGCTTACCACAGAATATTCGCCTACTGACATGATCATTTCTGCCACTGATGAACTCTTGATTGTAGCCGGAGTTTCTTGTAATAATTTCCTAATCTGGAACATTGAAGGTGGATGTTTTTTAAAAGAAGTTGCTCTAGTAAAAGGAAGCCAGATTTATCACAAGGTACCTTATCCTTATCATAATTATGAATTGGTAAATAGTCTGATTTCTATTTGATTTGTATTTTTCTTTATTTTTTAAGGTTTTGAGCACAATTGATTCACTTTATATATCTGCAAGAAAATTTGTCCAACCTATAGATAATCAGGAGACGGATTTGGAAGATAGCTTCATTTTCGTATACAATTATGCAATGGATAAATTTATTGATGAAATTCCAGTCCGATTGAATGCTGAAGATATAAAAGTTGATGAAAAGGATGAGAAACTCATTTATCTGACACAAAATTCTGAGATTGTTGGTTATGACTTGGTTCAAAAGGTAATTTTAAGACTCAAACCCATTCAAAATCCATCGAGATTTTTATAAAATCCTCTTTTGTGATTATAGAAAGAGCTGTTTTTTCGGGAAGCCTCATCATTCGTGGACAATATGATAGTACACAAGAAATGGATCATATTTCATCAGTACAATGGATTCCTCATTTGTCTCGATTGGTACTTACTTAATAATTTCGATATCTACCAATTGGTATCAGTCAAAATACATACATTCCTTTCAGGTCAGGCGATGTAATCTATCAGACTGAGGCTCATGTTGGTTTCGTTCGAGGTCTACGGGTTCAAGGAGATTGTCTCATAACAGGTTTAATTAAATCATTAAAAAGTATTCCATTTTCTAACTAAAACTCGTATTTTTTCATTCATATTAATTAGGTGGAGATTATCGTCAAATCCACGTTTGGAACTTCAAAACTGGTAAGAAATTGTACACCATCCACGATCATCCATCACATGTCGGAAATATTTTTATCGGAGAATCGAAAATCATATCTGTTGGTCGAATTGACAATCCATGTCTTATAGGGTTCTGGTAATATGTAAATGTACAGTAAATCCTATTAAACACCTATAAAAAGTGCAATAAAATGAATCCCAATTTACAATAAAAGTAAAAGTAAAAGTAAAATTATTTTATTCAAAAACCCATTTAATTACCCTACTTATTAATAGTACATTTTTTTGATAAATTATTTAACAACTCCAGTCAGCCTTCTCACAACGTTTCAAAAAAAATTATAATTTTATAATTGTTAGTTTATTTTTTTTTCCAGCCCTGTCTTTCGGGTCTATCAGTATAGTGTAAATTAGTTTTAAAAAATATTTATCCAGTAGGTTAATATATATCCTAAATTAACGACCTACATATTTTAAATATAATTTTCATAAAAGCATTTTCTTAAATATTCTTAAATATGTATTTTTTGGCTTTCAAAAATCATGTAGATTTGGTAAGCATTTCTATAATGTAGATCCATATTTCATTCATTTCCATTTATTATGGTTCTAATCACTAGTTCAGCTCTGAAAGACCATATTAAAGTCTCAAATTTGCATGAAAATTGAAGCCGAAATCGGGGTTTTCAGAGCTGATATAATTGAATAAACCATAAAATAGTTTTTTTTTGTGTAATTTCATTAAATGAACAATAAAAATATAAAAGGAATTTCTGATACTTTAAAGTTATTTAGTAAAAGTAAAATTATGTAAATTTTTTTAGAGGAAACATCTCTCTTCTGAGGATATCACTTCTGTTGGAGCTACTTGAAATAATTTCTGTAGGAAAATTGTTGCAGGTTCTGAAAAAATTGACAAAATTTGCAAAATTTTGGAAAAATTCTTAAGAATTTAAGAACTTACCAATAGCCTTGACCCTGAACCCGAAGTGAACAAATGGTATATAGAAAAGTAGTCCACCCACGATAAACATACACGCATACAAATATTCCATCTAAAATACAATATTTTTAAATTTTAGTCATCTCAAAATCAGGGTTGAACAATTTGGGTTTTTGTAATATTTAATCGATAGAATTCAAGTTTTTATGTTTTTGGGACACTTAAGATTAGTTAATTTTTTTGACTGTGAAAAATTTAGGTTCTGAAAACCTAGATTTTACAGAAAGTTGAGATACTGAAAATTGAGATAATTAAAAATCCTGCTAGTTTTTAAACACCTGAAGAAAGTTTGAGATATTTAAGAAAATGCAATAAATAGAAAATTTCGCAGACTTTGAAATACAAGAATTGCATGTAGGTAGATATTTTTAAAATTTAAACTTTTGTGTAAAAAACTCGGTTTTTTACAACCCTGTCATGTCTTTACCTGAGGATTATCGATAATTGGAGCAATCACAAGGTACACAGAGATCACGAGCTGTAATGATAAATTGATTTTTTAGATTCTGGTCATTTTTTAAAAGGTCAGGTCATTTAGTATAATCAAGTAGGTACTTACCACGACTATCGGTATCCACGTCGGTACCTATAACAAAAATTTAAAAATTTAAAAATGTTGCTAATAACTTGGTAATTGACAATGGTACCCTATATGGTCTCGGGGCATTGGGTCTGGTAAATCTTTGGACTAAAACAGCCAGCATCGCACCGCCGTAAAAAATCCAGGCTAAAATAAAAGACGCAATATTTAGTTAAATTACTTTTCGGAAAATATAGATTAGTATGTACCCGTGAAGCTGAAAAAGTCGATGAGTGATTCGATATTTCCAGCCATCACCATTGCTATTGCTATCAGTGCCTAAAAATTACAAAATTTTATAAAAATTCCCAAAAAATTTTCAAAATTTTTGAAAATTTTGAGAGCTTACATGAAAAGCTAGAGCGGGTATAGGTGTGAACCGTTTAATGTGTATATACGAGAGAATGTCAGAAAAATGGCCCTCACGTGAAGTCGCGAAACACAGTCTGGAAATCATAATTTGCAAAATTTTTGAAATCTATTCAAAGATACCTACATCAGACTTATTAAAAGCCCTTTGAATAGTAATAGCATGACAAAATTACGTTTTTCAAAACCAAAAAATTTCTATCAAGGAGCAGGTGTTTAGTTAATTAAGGATAAATTCCACTTTCACTCGAACTTTCTCCATTAAAATTTGGCCAATTGAAACCTTTATAGTTAATTTTAGTACACAAGTGGGTGTACTTTATTTGTAAAAAAATTATAATTAATCTGTACATTGATATCAGTCGTTATAAAAGGAGATTTATGATTAATCTTATCACTAGTACCTTATAATTTATAATTGAATCAATTAGGATTTGAGCAGATTTAGGCAAAAAGAACTTGAAATTGTGAGCATTTTTATAGATCTGTATAGTTCAGAAATCTGAAAAATTGAAATGTCATAAGACCCGTTTTTATCTGGGTCTATCATAAGCTATAGTAAGATAAGATAAGATAAAAAATAATGCAAGTGTTTTTCGATATTAGACAGATAGTAAGTAAGCATTTGGTCATGTATCGATTTTATGGTAAAATTATTCTAAACTTGGACAAAAATAACAAGTTTTATGTATTATTTTTGAGCACTTTTATTTCAAGCCTTTTCTCAATTCAAAATTGAGATCAGAAGTTTAAAGGACTTTATGTTTTTCGAGATCTTCTGGACCAAAATGGAAAAAATGCCTTCGTACTTTTTTGTAGAAAAGTTATCGATCTTTATATAATTTTTAGTTACCTTCCACCAGCAAACATTGTACCTAAAAAATGATAAAATATTTTGTAACAAATTGTAAGAATTTTAGTCGAGATATTACCATTTCCAGCTCCAAATGTACTAAAATTGGAAATTAAAAATTTATAAAATTATTGTTTTAAACTGATCCTAAGGTTAAAATGTACCTTATTGCTACTGATAAAGGAATTATCCATGCAAAGTGTCCCAGAACCCTTATGCCAAATGTCTAGAATGAAAAATTTATCATTTTAATAATTTTGTTTAAAAAATATGCTAATTTCAACTGATGTAATCCTTCTTATTGCTTACAATTTCAAGACATGATTTTAATCTTTTTATAATGAATCAAAAAGTTCATTTTTACAATGGATCAGACCTTCCTGTGCCCCGAGACCTTGATATTTGACCCAAAAATCGATAACTTTCATGTTCTCAGTTCTAAAAATACTACGATTTTTGCTCTTAAAATTATGACAAGAAATTGCGGAATTTGGAATTTTTTTTAAGAATTTCAGCAGCTGTAATCTGAGCCTGATTTGTACAAACTTACAACAGCGACAGCCTCAGACTTGACCATTTCCTCGGGGGTCATGACGAAGAGATAGGCGACGTTGATGAAGACGTAGCATGCGGTGACCAACGGAATTGCAAACATTATAGAACGAGGCAAATTCCTTAAAAAACAAAAATTTTACATAAATTTTGAAAAATTTTGCTCTAAAATGTTTAAATACAAAAATTTGACCGGGATTTGTGCATAGGAAATGCCAATACCTTGTTCACAGCTTTTGTAGAGCTATATCGACGAAAAATTTAGCCCAAAATTCGATTTTGAAAATGATTTTGGCAAATTCCTCTCCATACTGATCCAAAACCGAAATGGGAAAATTCGAAAATCATCAAAAAAAAACTGACTGAAATAGTGAAATATAAGGATTTTTGATGATTTTCGAATTTTCCCGCTTCAGTTTTGGAGCTGTTTGGAGAGGAATTTGCCAAAATCATTTTCAAAATCGAATTTTGGGCAAAATTTTACTTCGATATAGCACTATAAAAAGCTGTAACAAGGTACATATTTCCTATGCACAAATCCAAATTTTAGCTAAAAACTTACTTATTTGGATCCTTAATTTCCTCAGTTGCATAATTGAGATTATTCCAACCATCGTATGCTAAAATGCAAAAATAAAAACTTGTAGTATTCTCTAGTAATCAGTTGAAAATCTAAGATTTCATTCATCTTGTTTAATATTAAATTTACCCCATAGACCCGAGTAAAAAGCCGTTGCAATCTGTCCCAGCTAAAAATCCAAAATTGGAATTTAAATTACATCATCTATATACTAGACTGATTACAAAATTACAAAAATTCAATTACATTCTCGGTAGTATTTTGAAAGCCCATTTGGGTCGTTGCCGGTTCTCCTACTATGAACTTGTAAATCCCGCCAATGCAAATCAGTGCTATCGCCACCAACTAAAATACCGTCAAAATTTGAAATTTTTTGAAATTTTTTTAGAATACACTTTAAGTATATTATACCTTTGCAGCTGTAAACACATTTTGAACTCCAGTGGCCAGATTGACATTGTAGCAGTTGATAAATAGCAAAAGAACTAAAAAAAATTTCAATTTTTTAAAAACTAGGATTTAATTAACTGCTCATTAACAGTATTAAGTGTGAGAGCAAAGCTTTGAAGGCATTACAATTTATGGGGTCGAAGGTTAAATCAAAGTGTCACAGGAAATTTGGAATCTTCGGCATCGATTGCCCTTGTAGGTGGCGCTTAAATCTCATTTTTTAGTTTTTCCATTTGATTAGCACGGGGAACCCTTAATGGGGCAATCTGAAATATTTATTTCGAAATGGCACAACTAGACCCTAAAAGGGTCCAGTCATTTCAATTTTCTAATAGTTCTCGAGTTATTTGGTTAAATTTGGCTAAAATTCGCTCAGTAATTCTCGTATTATCCTCTGGACAAACAGACAAACAAACAGACAGACAGATAAACAGACGGACAAATTGAAGCAAAAGTGCTCGCTTCGCTCTTACGATTGATCTAATTTGTTAATTGTCACAGTCAGTAAAAAATTAGGTCGAGTGATTGTGACACATTTACTAGTATCTACACAGATACTTCTGGCAAAAAATTTGACTTATTTTATTCCCATTTAAAACAATCTCTTTTAAATGGGGATTTTGGATTTACTCCAAAAATAGTTTCAAAAACAATTTTAAAAGCTCGTTAAAAAAACTTTTTTTAATGAAATTAAAACCATTTAGATAGCATTTAATGAGATCTGTATATAATTAGAGCATCTTTAATAGTTTTTAACAGAATATAAAATGTCAATTTGATTTTACTTTTTATGATAATTATAGTCTCATTTCAGGCATTTTTCTAACAATAAAGTAATTTAAGGTACAATTTTTTAAAACTTTTTTCGTCTGGAGATTTAAAAAAATTTTTAAGTAAAAATACATATACAATTAATACAGGGTAATGTTGCTTTTGGCACCCATTAAATAAGATAGAATTGTTCAAAATTGTTGCAAAATTCCAAAAAAAATATAAAGCTTCAAAATTCACTTACTAATCGTTGAAGCAGCAACCAACTTGACGCTAAAAGTAGAAAAAAAAAATCACTTTTAGATAAAAATTTTTCGTTTCTATTTAATCATATCTATTTAGGCTGAATTTACACCTATATTTTTCGTCTAGCTTTATCCTGAATGAAATTAACCCAAAATATTTTTAAAATCCTAGCCTAAACTAATCTAAACTAAAAAAAAATTTAGATTAATTTCACACGAACTGAAACAAAGGACTTATCTAATTTTAAAATTTTTGTCAAATTTGGATCACAACAAATTTTTTTCGACATCAAAATTTACAAATTTTTTATTTCAGTTAATATAGAAGTGCGTGCATACTTAGGATAATTAAATAAACATAAGGGATTTATTTAATCCTTGTTTTTTAATAATAGATAGGGTATAATAATTTCGGGTAAATATTTATACCAAAAATATAGGGGTAAATTCAATCAAAATAGGATAGGGATGGAATTAAACAAAAGTGCGGATAATTTATATAGAAAAAGTTGAGTCATCAAATCCCCTACCAAAAATCCCCATTTAGAATAGTACAATACTTGGAAAAATCGATAGACCTCGAAAATCCCTCACAAATTACCCAATTTTTTACAAAATTTCGATAAAATTCAGCAATTTTTGATCAATTTTGCCTATAAAAATATGCAAAATATAGCTCTAAAAATGATCTTTTTATATCTTAGAAGATATCACTAAAGTTTATTAGGCAGTACTTTACATGTACCCTACTGTAGATAGAATTCGAAATACTTCAATTGTTGAAATTTTTATAAAATTTTGGTAAAAATTCTGCATTTTTTGCCCGATTTTAGCTATAAAAATATGCAAAATATGTAAAATATGACCTTATAACTTATAGCCCTTATAGTTGAGCTAGAAAGCATAAATTTTCCAAAAAATTTGAATAAAACGATAAATCATTACTATTGTAAAATCTTCAAAATTTGAAATTTGGCATTTTGACATTTTGAAATTTTGAAATCTTGAAATTTGGACAATCGGAGATTTTGGCATTTTGACAGGAGTTTCTTACGGTCCGGTTTTGAAAAAGTCTTGGTAGAAGTTTCGTTAATGGTTTTTGAGTTTTTGAGAATCCTTGGGTTTTTCGCCTTCGGTTTTCGATCTAAAACTATACAAAGTACTAGTACTATACATACATATGGGTAAAGTACTTGAAACTTTTATAAAAACATAAAAGTTTGGAATTATCCCATGGACTACCATGGTTTATAGTATAAGTTATAGTACTGGCTGACTGGAGATTTTGAATCTTTGAATTTAAGAGTTTTTATGTTGGAAAACATGCTGTTTCGGAAACGGAAACTTGTGGTCGTAATTTCAACCTAACATTATATACCTATAGTCGTAATCTGAATAGTAAAACTTGAATATTTTATCTTTATCTTATATTACCATACCTCTATTACTATTACCCCTGAAGGGAGGCTTAAAACTGCTTTTAATTTGCTTAGAAAAATCTAATTTTTAAGATCTTGAAATAAATTTAGAAATGACGCAAGTTTTGACTTTTAAATAAATACATTTAAAGAGACTTAAAAAACCCAAATCCAGGTTTACAAGGCTATTAAACTAGGATTTTGAGACTTGAAAAGTAGCTCAAATTCTCATGTCTCAAAGAAATATTGAGAATTTTGGAAAATTTGGAAATTTTTAGGCCTTAGAACAAGGTTTTTGAGATTCAAGGATAGCAATTAAAGTCAAAATTTTTCCTATTTTCGATTTTTTTGATAGTCGTGTATCTGTATGGTAGTTGTAAGTCTTTTCAAATACTGAAATAGCTGTAAAACTCATTAAAATTACTCAAATTTTGATTTAAAACTCATTTAAAAAATTTTAAAACACTCGAAATCCAGGTTTGAAAGTCTTTTAAACCAAGATTTTGAGACTTGAAAAGATACAGACAGATAGCTCAAGTTCTCAAGTCTCAAAGTAAATTTTGAGGACTTAAAATCCAAAATTATCAAATTATTAATATCAGTATTTAAATATTTGAGTAGGGTAAGCACTTATAGTGGTAAGAATCTCAAAAAGCTAAAACTTTTCGAGTTTTTGAGGTAATTGGTCATACTTGGACATAAAATGACGGCAATAAATGGGGCTTCTCGACAAAAATAATGAAATTAGTCAGAATCCAGAGTGTAAAAATTTATAGCGCCATTTTTGAAATCTTGTCCAATTTTTTTTTTCAAATGACCCTAGCGCAGTATATAGTCATTCTAGAAATTTGACCTTTGTAGGAATTTCAAGTTAATATATCTCCTCTTTCAAACAACACAGGAGTTTCATTAGAATGGAAATAAGAGAGCAATAATAAATTTATTTTGAATTGAATCCATTTTAAATATCAGAAATCACAAATTTTATTTTGAGTTTTGAGTTATGTATTTTATGGGCAATCTATCATTTATATGAATATCTGACTGAATACGAGTAGTTCAATGATAAGAAATTTTAGATAAGGAAATGTATTCAAGATATCATTAGTTAGTTAAATTATGGATAAGCAAATTGAGAGATAATTTTTGGGTATAAAAGGCCGGAAAAGTTGGAATTTGAAGCTCATTCGAAATTTAAAATTTGAGCTGAACAGTTTAAGTATAACCTGATATCATTGCTTTGTAACTTTCATAAAAAAAAGTTCAAAAATGATTTATCTATATACATTAGGTACAGGTTAGGATTTAATTTTAATTTTTAGAGTCGGTAAAAACTCAAATTTTTCAGATTATTCATCTCGAATTTTACATAAAAATAAGTACAGAAAAATTTAGAAAAGTCGCAGTACATTCCTTCCAACAAATACAAAAGTACTCTCCGTCATTTATACCTCTGATTTCAATTCTTTTTTTTACTTATTTGATTTTATATATTATTTAGTAATTATTCAAATTCTGATCATTTTTTTAAAGATAATTTTATTTCATTAATTAAAGGATCCTTTTATATACTAAGGATAAGCTAATAAGTGTCCTATTGCCTATTGGTAATTATAAGACTTGTAAAAAATAATATTTTAAATTGTAACTTCAATTGAAGCGATTTCAGTATTTGCAGTTGGTGATGCGACAAAATCCCTAAAATTTTGTCCCTAAGGACATTTTCCATAACCACTTTACCCCTAAAGACAATACCCCTAAGAACATATATACCCCTAAGACATTAAATCCCTAAAGTCAAAACCCCTAAGAGAATTAGGACCTAAGGACATTTGTCCTTAGGTACAATTTTTTAGGGATTTATTAAAATTTTAAAAAGATAGGTATAGATTATCAAAATGGGATCTTTTAAGAATCTCAGATCTCAGAATTAGTATATAAGTATGCAGATTAGATTATTAAGTTGTATCTTATAATGCCTACCTGTATTAAGTGTATATACCATCTACTAATCTTATAAATTATATTTTTCAAACTTCAGCATCAGACCCAAATAACTTTTATCCTAAGGAATTTGTCCCCTTTTATTTTGTCTCTTAGGGGTTTTGTCTTTTAGGGCTCCTGTCTATTTTAGGGGTTTGTCCCTTATGGATTTTATGCTTAGGGGTTGTGTCTAGGAATCAGGGATATGTGAAATCAGAATTTTAAGTCTAAAAGGCAAAGCTAGACCCTTATAAGGGTCTTTTGGGTAAATTTGGTCAAAATTGGTTCAGACATACAGACAGACAGACAAACAAACAAACAGAAAAACATACAACAGACAGACAGACAGACAGAATGCAATCAAATGTGAATATCAAGTGCTTGCTTCGCTAGGACTAGGACAAAAAAAAACCCAGACAAAATAAAAATAAATTTGATTAAATTGCTTGGAGGAAATTGCGAGGCCGGAAAGAATTTAGGGAGAAAAAAATCTTCGTTATTTTGGGTAGTACTATTTAATTGTGGGATAATTGAGGCCTTTGATGACACAATTTGGTCAATTTGGTCCATTCGCTTGACTGGACATAATATAAAATCAATTTACCCAAAAATAGCCATTTTTTGGAATTTTCAAGAATTTTTTAAAAAATTTCATTTCAGTTCGAGTTCTTTTGAGATTGAGACCAGCAGATCCACTCGACTGTACTGTCCCTGTACACCCGTAATTTCTACTCTTTTTTTTCTAATTTGAAATCCTATATTAGGTAATGTATTTATTCAGCTATGAAAACCTGATTTTGAACTCGACTATTTTAAAGACATTCCTTGTATGTATCTATACTCGTAATTAAAGTAAATTTTTTTTACTTATTAAAAGATATAGGTATAGCTTCCAATGATAATTGGAAAAGGGCTTTTAATAGAATTGAATTTAATTTCATCCCTATTTCAGTTGAATTATACCCCTTAAATATTTTCTAAATTTTTCAACTACCTTATACAGATTATATATAGGGTACTTAATCCTAAATTTTGTTTAGTTTATTTATAGGTTAGGTTAGGATTTTTTTTTAAATTCAATAAATATAGGGGTAAATTCAACCAAAATAGTGACTAGATCAAACTCAAGTAATGAAAAAGGCTTCGATTTGATCTCATCTTTATTTTGATTGAATTTACCCCTATATTTATGCTTCAACTTTACCCTTGATATATGAAATTAACCCCAAAAATTTGATTTTTTTTAGTTTTGCTTAAGTTTGGTAAGGATTTTTAAAAAATTTGTGTTAATTTCATACAGGCAGAGATAAGCAAAACTAAAAAAATCAAATTTTTGGAATTAATTTCATATATCAAGGGTAAAGTTGAAGCATAAATATAATGATGAGATTCAACCAAAATAGGGATGAGATTAAACACAAACAGGTTTATTGAGAGACAGTCTAAACCAGCTGAAATTAGATGAACAAAATTACACTAACTATGTAGCTCTTATACTAAAATTTTGAGATACCTTTTTTAAAAATTAGTCCAAAAATTGAAAAATTTGTGAAATTTTTGAGAAAGTAACCTTTTCAATGTGGGCCTAAAAAAGGGAAAAAAACGAAATTGAACACGTTACTTGAGCCAAAAAATGAAAAATTTAAAAACCTAGATAGTGAATCCCTTGCCACTAGAATTCACTAGAATCCATTGCCCTGATCATTTAGAAGGATAAGTCGATAGCTGATTGCTCAGAACGTTAGCTTCACAAGTGGCTTTACAAATGGGAGCCCGGGTTCGAGTCCCGCTCGAGTTTACATTTTTCTCCAAATTCTTAAAATATACTAATGTATAATTATTCTAAATAGATATGTGAACACATCGGGTCATTCAAAATTCGGTTTTTCTCCGGTTGACCTGGACAAGATCGTGGGGATATTGAGGTCAAACGGACAGATCTCAGTCCATGGTTTGCAATGCCATCTGGGGAGCTGCATTTACGACCCACAAATCTACGCCTTCATTTCTCGCCTCCTCCTCGACGCCGCTCAAACCCTCCTTAAAAACTGGGACATCGAAGTCCAGCTTCTTGACCTGGGAGGTGGGTTTGCAATCGACTATACTCAAAATATCCATGGTTTCCCAACAAAAGGCCTAGAAACTCACCAGGTATTTTGGTTTTGAGATATTCGGGTTTTGGATTAATTAAAGTACTTACTTTTAAATCAAAGCTAACACTAACACGAAAATAAAATTTTATGGAAAAAAATATCTGACAATATAGCTTTGATTTAAAAGTATGTAGGGTACTTTAATTAATCCAAAACCCGAATATCTCAAAACCAAAATACCTTGTCAGACACAAGATGGTGGTGGTGGTGGTAGTGACGAGAAGGTGCCAAGTGTCCAGGACTTTGTCAAGAAATTAGCCGAATTTATACCAAAGGACAAAAAGTGGACCATTTTACTCGAGCCTGGACGATCTCTGGTAGGGTACTTAGGCATAAATTATTCTGCTCTATCGAAGTATTATAGCATACTCTTTAGTTCAATTCAGCTTTGAAAAACTAGATTTGAACCTTATTTTTTGCATTTTATTAAGTATACATAAATAGATACATAATTTTATAGCAGTAATACCATGTATGCAGTTGTAGTTAAAAAACCCAGACAGGCTTTATCTCAATTTCCTATGTAGGTAGTACCCTTACCTACCAGGGCAAGGGATTTTAGGTTGTTAAAAATGCCTATTTTTAAGGGTACCTAAAAGGAAAGGTTCTAAAAAACTAGCCTTTTTAGGTGACTAAAATTAAAAAAATAGCCATTTAGGTGACTAAACCTAAAATATTTTTGGCCTTAAAACTACCTTTTCAATTAAATTTAGGTAAACATTTTTTAAGAATTTTTGCTTGACTATTTTTTGAGATGATTTTATAAAATAGATCAAGACAATTTGGACTCTTTTAAAACTTAACACTAAAATGAAATCAAA
>JAQIXA010000517.1:0-41160 GCA_034699045.1 Nanhermannia cf. coronata Gr-Ori-00579
AGTAAGGTACCATTTGTAGAATTAGGTTTTAAAGCTGAACCGAATTGTACTTGTAGGCCACATACTACCTATGAAGAATTAATTTTTAATTATTAATTAAAATGTTTTTTAAATTAATTACCTCATTCATGGGGCAATTGGAGGGCACCAACCAAGTTCCAGGCTCAAATAATTCCTCCTTTGGTTCGAGAATACTATATGATTATTAATACAATGATTTATTATGAATTTTACAATATTTTAAAGTATCAAACCTTTGTCTTTTATCCTTTACGTCTTGGTCTTCACAAATGAGTCTGAGATTTGTCATCCCTACGAGATCCCTTTTCTCATTCATCGTCAGAGTGAGGGAAGTCTTATTCAGTTTGATACTCGTCTTTTTGATTCGGATTTTTTTCCAATTCTCCCATGAGTACTTAAAATGGAATCCTATTGCTGATTTTCGACTCGGACAAAAATAATCCTGTGTCCATTCACCTATTTACAAAGTATTTGTAAAAATTTCAAGTTTTAGAATAATATCTAGGTATAAGTATATATGCTTACCAGACTCTGTAGAATATAACCCTATTTCCTCTTCGACATTTTCAGAGCCATTTTCCATACAATACAATGTGATTCCAACAATTCCTGCATCATCACCTAAATAAAATATTTTGTGGAAACAAATTAAACTTTCAAAATGTCAGATTTGAACTTCTATTAGCATCTATTGTTCATGTAATGACTATTCAAATATGTATTTCAGCTCTGATAAAAACAGTTTTAGTTTTATATAAAATAGTTAAAATCTGTAAAATTTGTGAAATTGAGCCAAAATCTGAGATCTGTCATATGTCACTGTCACTATCCTTAAGTTATAGAGGTATAGAGATACATGTTATATGTCAATGTCAAACTGTAAGTTACTTAAGTAGGGTACTTACCTTTAGCTCCTTGAAATGTTCGACTTTTGATACGAAATCCTTGAACAAATGTGTTACTAGAAAATTTTAAAAAAATTTGATGACAAAAATTTCTCAAAATAAACCTTTTCAAAAACCCATTTAAAATTCCTATATGCTAATTATTTTTGTATAAGGTCTTACTTTTCACATTCCTGCCACTTATACCAGTGACCTATAGAAGGTATATCAGGATATTGTAAAATATTCAAACCAGAACTTTCCGTTTCATAAGATGGTAAAATTAAAACTAGGGATAAGATTGACCAAACGATAAAAGTAACTAACATGGCAAACTCTGCTCATTTTATTAGCAGCAGGCTAATAATGTGCAATAAAATATTAAATAATTAATAAAAATAAAACATTTTTTTTGAATAAATTACTAACACTTTAATAACCTTTCGATCGAACTGAAATCTTCAAAATAAACTCGATCCTACCCCAATCTCATCCTTATAAAACAAATTTTATAACAACTTGTTTCTTCATTTCCATATCCCTATACAAAATACTGCTTTCTTATAAATCAAATTAGAATTTAGACCTACTAGTCTTGTATCAGTGTATCATATCATTAGTAGGCAGAAGGTAGTAGGTATGTATGCATTATGTCTTATATGTCTTCAAATACCTACATGTAATAGGTAAGTGCCTTTATAAAATTCAAAAAGAGTTTAAAATGTTCTCAATTTCATAAAAAAAGACCAGTTTTTGGCATTTGGACTCATCATTATTTCGTTTCTGTGAATCGAAGACCTGCTTAAAACAAGAAATAAAAGTACAAACAAAATAGATTATATAGGTAGTATCTACATAGTAGATACCTATACATACTCGTACTCGTACTCGTACTCGTACAAAGTACAAAGTATCTTTGTACTAGTGTATATGTAGTACTAAACTAATCTTAAAAAAATATAATAATATTATTGTTATATTATTGTTATTGTTATATATGTACTCTGTACATACTTATACTTATAGGAAGATCCTGAGATATCTTTTTTACGATCTCTTGTGAGTACCTTATATAGAAGGTTTACTGTACTACTACTACTACATATAAATAGTCTCGAAATGTCGAACTGCATATTTATTGTTTTCTAATAGGATGTGTATATAGTGAGTGCATTGATTATTATTTAAGCACGATTCCTTTATAGTAATATAGCATTTACATTTTGATGTTCATAACTTCATAACTACATACTTATGAATGACTTATAGGTAGTTATGAAGTACCCTACTTAAACCTATCAGATCAATTATGTATAAAGAAAATCAGCAAGTAGGTACTCTACTGAGAATTTGGGCTTATCTCATTGAAATTTGAATTCAGATTGAGATACGCTTTTCATTTGTTGAGCTGCAAATTAGGTATTAGGTAGTTACTTGCAAAAACACATTTAGTTTTTATGTTTATTACTATGTAAGTATATAAGGTACTATGTAATTTTGCGATTGATATTTTGCATATTATATGGAAGTGTATTGTTGTGTAAAAACTAGAAAAAATGCATAAATTTATGCATCCCTTTATTCGTATTACATATATGAATAGCAATAGCCATTTTAATTCTAATTTGAAATACCTACAGAAACTTGTCTGAAATGTGATCTAATAAATTATGATTGATATTCTTGAAGCAATTAACCTGATTTGTGGTGTTTTAGATTTTAGAGCTGGTCCTACATGTTCTTATCTTACGACCACACAAAAACTATAAAAATTGAAAAGATGTAAAAGACATTTGTTATACCTGAATCTGTTAGTTTATATTTTATATTGATTATACTCGTAATGATCTATAGGTATATCTACATTTCTATCAAACTATCTTCATAGATAGATACATGTAGTATAGTTTATAAGTTAGGTATAATAATTAATAATTACCTGCAGCCTGCATCTGCACTTTAGAACAAAAAGATTTGCAAGATGCACAAACAATGAACCCAATTTCAAATTTTCTAGGTTTACTTGGTAGTTCTACTACTACAACTAGTAACTAGTAGTAGGGTCAGGGTCAGTGTATCTTTTTCGAAAATGTTATTTTGTAAATATCTTCATGAATAAAAGGTCTATAGTGCCCTTCATATTTGTCTGTTCAGTTGTGAAATTTTTTATCAATTTAAGCTAGAGTAATAGTTGGCACCCATAAGTATAAGAGATTAAATATACATAAACATAGGTTTAAGGATCAAGAATCACTACAGATTCTGCATTGAAATTATTTTAAAAAATTTAAGATTTCCGGTAACCAAACTACATAGTAAGGTAAGGTAATGTAAGTATATAAATAATTTCTCTAATAATGGCTAAATTAAACGATTTATGAAAGTTCTTGCCCTCATGAAACTCTGTTTCACCTTAAACATAATATCTACCATAATAAGTAGAATACTTTTCATTAAATATGATATATTTGAATGTTTTACAAGTACTTACTTATATATCAGTTACTTATCTACTAATATACTCGTATATTTCTAATCGATTTTAAAGTTATCCACCTTTTCCTTGTTTTTACTAATAGTGGCATTTATTGTCAATTAATTTCAAACAACCTGATTAGCTTTTAGATCTTATTAGATTCAAAGATAAGTTTGGACAGAACAGATGTATGATCCTATAGACTCGAAAACATGTTAAGTATTTCAAAAGAATTTTAGGTAAATCTTGTAAGCAAATCTTTAATGCTATTTAGTAACGCAAAATACTAGTCTACCTATATGTATACACACATGTGTCTAATACCAATCTATTACTAGAGCATATTCTGTGCCTAGGACTCCTAGACCACTATGTTAGAAGTCAAAAGTGGTACAGTCCTTTTTTGGCAATACACATGGGTTTTATACGAGTAGTATACTATCTAGTTGGATTTAGGATTAGTAGAAGTAGAAGTACCTTAGCTTTATGTATCGATAATTTAAATTCAAGAATCTATCCGTAGTTTAAGATTAAGATATGAATCTTATTTTGCTATATGTCATTTCAAACAAATTCATAAACTATAAATTAGTAGGTACTAAGTTACTAAAAAGTGTTATCTAAGTTCTTTAAGTTCTAATCAAGTAGTTTAAATTCCATCAGTGTACATTTCGGCTACCTAATATGTAATTGATTGAACCTGCGGAGAACATTGACAGCTTTTTGGTTAGGTTAGGTTGTTTGGTCTATAATTTTGATTTATAATTTAATTCATTTTATTTCATTCAATAGGTTTTATACAGTACCCTACCTATATTTTCAAATATAAAAAATGTCGTTACCCTTAAACTAACAATTTAAACTTAAAATATTTTTAATCGAGAAATACCTGTTTTAAAAGTTTTGCTATCGAAATCAATTAGTCCTTTTTGTGTTTTCAAATTTATGTTAGGTATGAACTGATCTCTGATACAAGTAAATCTTATTGAATGTATTTTTTATGTAAATAAGTATCATTGTATTGACTACTTTACTGACATATAAATTCAGGGCAATGGATATGAATTATAGGATTGTAGGTAGCAAGTACCTATTTAATATTAGTATAATACTTATTCAAAACTAACAATGCAGCAGATGCTTACTACATATTACCATTAGCATAAAGAATTAGGTAGGTATTTAAATGTATAGAACTAAAATGGCATTTACTAATGGAGAAAAAACTCGAGATTAATGCATTTTAGACAAAGAGATCTAAAACCATTAAGAATAAGTATAACTATTTGTATAAAATATATAGATAAATATGTTTCTCATTTAAAAATTTTCAATTTATTGCCCGCTATTATACTACTATGTATATCCTTTTGAACCAGCTCTGAAAACCCAGATTTTCTTTCAATAGTGTAAGTTCGCCAAACTTGGGTTTTGAGTTTGAGAAATGAATTGAACAGACTTAAATCTGAATTTTCTAAATAATATTTTATCTTTATCTCAGAACTTAAAAAATTTAAATTTAATGAAATTCTGACCTTTCTGACTCGTAATCTCAAATGAATGAGTATAATAGATTTAGAGGTCACTTTAGATTTAGAGGTCAATATCTCAAATCTCAAACATAACCTCATATAGATAATATGTAAGTACCTATTAGCAAAATGGCAAGTTATTTTCATGTAGTAAAATGGTTTTTTAAAATTTAATAAAGCACGTTTTTTCAAAAAAATTAATATATTATTAATTATAAGGCAAGTATGAGACATGTTTTAAAAAAGTAAGATTATAGGCATGCAAGAAAAGGTTTTATTCAAAATTGAAACTTGTTTCCTATCGTAATATTTCCTCTATTTTGACATACATTTTATAAACTAATTTTTAGTAAGTATACTCTTTAGTAGGTAGTAAGATAATTTAAGTAGTAGGATTACAATTATTATAATAATGACTTTTCAATATGTAATATATGACTACATTTCTCACGAAAATCATTCTACTCGTAGGTAATTTTTACAAAATATTGAGATTAGTTCTTTTTTGCTTATCAAAATCACTACATATAATTTCCTCTATACCCTTGTTCTTTGATTCAGGTACAAAAATGAGAATAAAGGTCAATCCCAACGCCCCAAAACCACTGTAGATCCAAAATATTGAATAAATTTCCAAATGTTTGTACAGATGAGGAAATGACATTGTGACAATTAAGACAATTATCCAAGATACACACATACACAAAGGTTGTACAATTGATCGAATTTTTTCTGGAAATATTTCAGCTATAAAAATCCATACAACTGAACCATAACCTAGGGCAAATCCGAATGAGAAAAATATCAGTAGAGCTAATGGCATCCAGTATAATTCCTCAAGAGTGTTTAGGAAATAAAAATAAAATCCTAAAAGAGCCATTGAGAGTGTCACAGTTGAGGATGAGATTAGTAGAAGGATTTTTCGGCCACTTTTGTCAATAAATTGTGAAGATATGAGAGATGCAAGGACTTGAGCACTTGCCAAGATAATCGATGGAAGATGAGCATTTTGAAAAATAGTTTTCTTGAAAATTGTTACAGCAAAAAATGTTATGGCATTAATCCCAGTTAATTGTTGAAATGATATGAGGGTGAGGGCAATAAGTATTAGTTTCATATAGGACTTTTTATTTTCTGGCTCTGGTTCAGGTTCTTCTTTTACACCAGCAGGACTTGAACTCGTTTTTGAGGATCCACTCATATTTGGGGCATATATCAAAAGGACACTTGCTGGAAGTGAAATTACGAGGCAAGCAAGAGCCAAAAACCTCCAGGATAAGAAAGTGCCCAGAATATATGAGATCAAAATACCCAGAACCATCAAAAATTGTGGAATTACGCCTAATTGGCCTCGAGATCCGGATGAATTCGACGAAATTTGAACTATGTATAGGGGACAATTGCAGATTACGACACCTGTTCCAATACCACCTAAAAATGAAATGTGTTTAGTTATAAAAATTATTATCTTATGCACTTCTATTAGAAATATGCAAAAAAATTGCAAATTTTGAATTTGAAGTAAAAAGCTTGAAAATTGAATTACCCAAAAATCTGCCAATCAAGACCATCCATATCGAGTTGGCAGCCCCAAGACAAGACCAAGAAATCACAAATGATGTCCAACCAAATATGATGATCGAATCTTTCGGATTACTCGGAAAATATGAAAGTGACACACATGACAAAATACTTCCAAAAAGGGCACCCATTGGTCCTATACCTCCTTCAAATGTTCAAAAATTTTAAATTTAATTAATTTTTTTGTAAAATATGTGTACTAGTAGGTAGTAATTAAGTACCAATCCAAGAGTCTTGAAATTCATTCAACTCAGGAAATATTTCAGTATCGAGCTTCATCGAGGGGATTGCGGATGAAGTATACCCGAGAAAATTTCCACATGATAGACAAAGGTAACAAACTGAGAATACTGCTGAAATCTATAGAAAATATAAATGATTAGATTATAATTTAGAGTAATAATTAAAATTACTAGAATCCTCTTTTACAAATAGTTAAAAAGTACCTTTTGAAATTTCTTAAATTTCTCGATTTTTGATGAATTTGAAATATCCATTATATTATACTCGTATAGTTGGACAATTTACTTAATGATTAAAAAATAAAATATCAAGTAGGTAGTTATACTTGATGCTTGATACTTATACTAATATGTCAGATTTCAATATTTTGTAGCAACTTTATTAGGACTATTAAAACGATTTTTATTTTACATTTTGTTTGCTATTAATAATTCTGTCTGCGTGCTTATTCGCAAATGATACGTCGAGTCTTTAAAAAAAACGTATAAGTAAGCTTTTTTCTACAATAATTTAAAAGTTCTTAAATTACAATTTTAATTTTAAAAATAGGATATAAAAAGATTGTGTAGCAAATCAGAGCACATTTACAATTTACATCCAAATAAACATATTAACATTTATTGACAAAATGTATTGTATGACTCAATTTCAGTTTCAAATGTATTAGCATAACATAACTACAATAATAATTCTCTAGAAATATTTATTCGCATTTTACAATCAGACAATATTGTCTACTTAGAGGTATAACTACAGATAGATACTCTTTGAACTTGCAAAATAATCAAATCAAATTGCATGGCATAATCAATTGGATATATGTATTAGTAATAGAATTTACCAAGTATTATAAATAATTAAAAATTTTACAATAAAATAAATACTAGTTCAAGTTCAATTTCAAATTCAAATAATATCCATATCCGGAATACTCGAAAGTATAGATAGGGTACTTATTTGCTGCAGTTGTCTTATGAAACTTGCTTAATCCTCAGAATTCCTAAAATACAACTAATTTATACGAATTCCTGAAATTATAGAATCACTCAATAGTATGTCTATTATTTAAGCTTAATTTATAAAAAATCAGATTACAGAATACCTAACTACAGATTAAAGATTTATTGTATTCTGTAGATTTAAATAATTAGGGTTAGTTAGAAGTTGGAATTGAAGGATTTGGAAATTTAATCAGTAATCAGGTACAAAATTGAATATAAAACGATATAAAACGCGAGATTTAAAAAATAATTTAAGAAATTTTGCATATTTAGCATAGACGTCTAGAAATTCCAGTTATTTTTCAATGGATTACCGTCTGTATAGTAAATACTTGTAATTATAAGTTATAACAAGAAGTCAAATTAATAAGTCTCATTCCCATTTGATACAGGTTTTAATTTAAATTTCACACTTAATGTCAATATTTGCGTGTTTTCAGTCAATGTCTAGGTATAGGTACATTTAGTTGATTGAAGTTTATCCTTATTACTTATTACTTACATTACTTAAGATTTAAGTCTAGTTTTACTGAATCTACGGAGTAGTTTGATTTTTACAAAATAAATTAGCGAATAACTGTATGTAGTACTATATAATATGTACCCTACATAAGTATTCTATAATCAATAATCAATAATTATATTAATAAAAGATTAGCAATAGAACTTGGTAGCTACACTTTAGACGCTACAGGTATCTACTTATTTAATTATTTTCCTAGTATTTCATATGAATCGCATGTTTCATGATGGGGTCAAATCAAATTCTGAGGCATACCTAATAAAGTGCCTATAGGCACTATAGTGCCTAGATCTTGTATTATTTCATTTACTACGAGTTAGGTTGAGTTGGGGATTTATTATAATATTTGACATTATTCATTATAATATATGTAAAATTCTATTTTTATAGTCATAGTCGAATCAAAATGAGAGGCAAAATTTTCCAAAAATTATATCTTAAAAAGGAGTCAATCCGTGTTAAAATTTCCTACCTACTTTGCATAATTTAAAATGTTCCATCAAAATGATTAAAGGAGAACTAGATAGAAGTAATTAGTATGTTTGATATGTTACCTATCTATGTATGTACACCTACATATAAAATACTCATTCTCATTAACTTAAAAAGTCATTAAGATTTATAAATTTAGTCATTTGAGAGAATCTTCCTGCCTAAAAACCTCAAAATATTTTATTCTTTTTACAAAAGTTGAAAATTTTTTTTAAATCGGAAAAAAATGCCTTTGCTAACTATAATTCTTATTACCTCTGTACTATTTATTGGGGATTCTACCAGTACTACAGAGGTAAGTTTAGTTTTTGAATATTTATATTTCTGTAACTTTTTTAATAATAGAATATTGGATCATTGGCTGACAAAATCATTGAAAAGAACATGGACAAAATCAAAGAAGCTTCGAGTAGTGCTAGTGAGCAAAAAGGTTACAGAATATAATTGGAATTTGTATTAAGTAAAACTTTTAATAATTTTAATTTTTAGGAGAATCCTTCAATTGTGGTGATGATATTTACGGAACTGCTTCAGGTACATATTGCAAATGCAAGATTTTTAAATTAATTTTTTAAACTCTAAACTGTTTTTGAAATTGTTAATTTTTTAGGGAATTCAGCTTCAGGTGGGTCTGGAAGTTTTGTAAAGAACTCGATCAGGGGTCCCTGTCCAAGTAAACCACAAAAATTAAAAATTCTAGTCTAAAAACTCCTTAAACTCTATAATTTCTATTAATATCTCTTTTTTAGGCGGAGCTGATGCTACGAAATTAAACCGAAATGAATTTTTTCTCAAGTTTATAGTAGTTTGTACAACAATCTCAATACTTTTATTGAATAAAGTGATTTAAAAAATATTATAATATTAAATAAGTATGGAGTTTTTACTATAAGAAATGTAAAGAAATAATCAGTTGAAATAATACGATTAGAAAAAGTAGAAAAAAATTTGCCTTTTCTGTAGTCGACATGCTTGAATTTGATGGTTCTAGTAGACTTCCCTCATCATGTCCAATTATTGCATCTTCAGGGACTTTAAATTAACGATGATTAAATATTTTTATAAATTTTGTCAAATTCTATTATACCTGAGCTACCCTGACTATTTCCAATAACTACATCACCATTTCCGCCGACTGCAGAATATCCTGGTTTAGCTTTAAATAAAATTTTTCAAAATTATATACATATTTTTTAAATTCTAATAAATACTTAGAACTACTACTAAAGCTTAATAGACTTTACCTTGGATTGAGATTACTGATAGGAGACTGAAGATTACAATAATGTGGAGGAGAGTTGAGAAATTTAGAGATTTCATGGTTATTAAAAGTGTAAAAATGACTTCAAATCCAAATTACCTTTACTAATTGTCGATGAACTACCAATTAGAATTCTTAAATATGTCTAAATTAACGAAAAATTAGTCATAATAAGATTAAGGAAATATACTAATTACTCAATTCCTACCTTACTAAATTAGTTTATAATCTACTAGGGATATTCCATTCAAAACAACGCCTTCGATATCAATATGTATTATGTTTATGTATGACATCACTTTTATTTTGAAAATATTTTTGTAAATCATATCAATAGGTACTTACTACATATACGAATATCTACTTACATATATAATCTAGATAGATAGGTACTAGATATACAAATTATTATGGAAATTATTTTGAAAATTCAACCGAAGATCCTTTAATAGCACCAATTGCAATGGAATTATCACCGGCTATAGCTGTATTATTATCCTGATGGCCATAATAATTAGGTCCTTTAGAAGAATAAAATATTCCAAATTACGAGTTAATTAGAATTAGACTTATGTTTAGAAATATCGTAGCTATTAATGATTGGATTACAGATATGAACCTTTGTTTTTGTCGTAAATATTTGAAATTGAAGTTCCAAAATTTCCACTGATGGCTGTTGCTGACCCAAGACCTGCATATCCTTGACCAACCGATTTCCCACCATACCCACTAATGGCTATTGAAGCATCTTCCTCATACCGATCTTTAAATTTAAATTTTTTGTTTCGATTACAAGATTTGATTTTAATAGGATAGATAATGATATGAGATAATAATACCTATGGGTTTACTATAAACAAAAGAAATGTAAAGAAAAAGAAACAAAAAAGATTTGAACATTTTCAACTCGTTGTTGAGAAATTCTAATCTGATATTTGAAATCCAACTGAAACTCAAAACTCAAATTGAGCAAAGTCCTATTATTCTCTGTAGACTGCAGAAAAACCTCTATATAAAGTCTTGATGACAATGCACATACTTCAAAAATTTTACCTTAAAAAGAGATTCTGCTGCATTGTAATTGAAGTCATTTATAAAATATCTAATCTATAAATGCAATTACAGTATATTTGTAATATCTGTTGAATATCATAATTATATTATCATAGCTAATTAGTAGTTAATAGGAAATGCTAATTAAGAAAAAATAATCGATTATATTGATATCTGCGAGTGAATTCCAGAAGATATAAATAACGTTTAAATTTATCATTAATGACCATTTGACCATTCATAAGTTTAAAATGAAAGGATCCTCTGCAATTATTTTGATTTTAGGGGCATTTATAGCCCTTTCTGCTGCCGTACCCTTGAAAAAAGGTATCAAAAAATAGAAAAAAATGACCTTATAAAACAATAAATAAACTTAACTTTACGTATTTTTTTCAGAACAACATGAGCATGAAGCAAGTTCAGCCACATTGTCAAAAATAAACGAAGAAAAAACTGATCTTGAATCAAAAGCTGAATCTGAAACAAAGCCTTCAAAATCTGAATCTGAGAGTAAGAAAAATAAAGGGCAAATTAACGTTTCAATTGTTACATAACAATAACTCATATTTATACATATTTTTTTTATAAAATTGTATAGAGTCAAAAAGAGCTAGTGTATCCCAAGCGTCGAATGCTCTTTCAGGACATGGAGGTACTTCATTGAGTGTAGGAGATGCAACAGTTGCTGGTAAAGTTTAATTTTATCTAAATTTTTTATCACTAATATGTATAGATAATGCTTAATATTAGAAATTGGTATCTTTCAATATTTCCAGGACAAATGAATCGTTTGAACAATGCATTTCAAACCTCCAATTCTTTATCTGGAGATTTTGGAACCTCAATCAGTAAAGGTTTAGCTCAGTCTTTAAATGGTAAATCTTTTTTGTTATTATTTAACTTTTAATTTTATGTTAATTTTATAATTTAGGCAATGCAAAACAACAGTCCACGTCTTTATCTGGCCACAACGGAGTTTCTTTAAGTGATGGAACAGCAAATGCGATCAGTAAATATCCTTTAATTTGTTCATTTTTACAAGAAAATTCCCTAAATTTGATCAAAAATTAGGGTTATGATAGTACCTATAGGTATTCAGATATTCCAAGGTTGAAATTATTAGAATTAGTCGATTAGTCAAACTCTAAATGATAAACCTAAATAAAAATTTTGATACCCCAAAAGGCTAAGATGTATAGGCATAGCATAGGGTACATTATTTTTGTGACCGAATATTGACCTTTTATTATATTGTCGTGTCTAGATGGGAAAGCAGATCAAAATTCTTTGTCCATATCTGGTGAGGGTGGAACGAGTCTTTCTACTGGAAAAGCAAATTCAATAGGTATGTATGTATTCTTACCCAATATAATTTCAATTTTGTAGCCAAATATAGGGACTATTTTATATACAATATGGTGTATTTTTCAATTTTAAAAAGGAATGAATGCTGGAGCACATCAGGAATCTAATTCACTTTCTGGAAATGGTGGGACATCGATCTCAAGTGGAAGCGCCACGGCCATTAGTGATAATGGTCCAGATGAACATGAACATGAACATGGAGGTTATTAATTTCATTACATACCTACTTATATTCAAATTATATGTATGCAAATTGACCAAAGTTTATAATTTGAAATATCGATGAAATGAAATGAATAAAATAAGTAGATACCAAAATCTGACAAAATAATAATCAGTAAACTCAACTGATTTGAGGATTAGTTCGTATTTAAGCTGATTTCAGATAGATTTCTAAATAGTTTGAGAATTTTCGATTCTGCTAGGAATTATATATCTAGAGTTAGAGAAATCAGATTAGATCATTTTCTATTATAAATTTTGGTTAATTACCTACATATATACTCGTCCAAAACTAAAAACTTTAAAATTTATAAAAATGCTTAAATATTTCAAAAGATTTTCGAAAAAGATCAACCCCAATTGGATGTAAACTAGACACTCCAGTTGTTCAAAAAGCAGTCAGTTCAGCTATCCAAGGGGCACTATTAGATGCACTTAAAAAAACTCGGTCAATAGTCAAAAGGGCCCTGACCAAAGTTCATCATGCTGTAGCCCTATCAGGTCTAAATAAATGAGTCTAACTTTTATAAGACCTATAAGACTGAAATACCTAACTATTTATAAATTATTTTAAATAAAATTTTATAGGGGATTTGGGAGATTCGTTAGCTAAAGGCTCTTCAGATATTGCTGGAGGTAAAAACCTACATTTAAAGGCAATAATGAATTTTAAGAATAAAAAATTTAATTTTGATTATGACTTTAGAAGTTGGCACTGCTATTCAAGATAGTTTTGCCGGTGCCGGGGCTGGGGGTACTGCAGTTAGTGATTCGGGGTCTTCTGTGGAAACTACTATTTGGGCTAAAAGTAATCTAACCCTATATATAATCAATCATAAACCTGTATAGAGCACCCTTCTTTTATTATTAGAACCTTAAATATTCAAATCCAAATTTTTGCTAAAAGTCAACTTATTTTTTGCAAAATTTTTCTTTATATCTACTTTTTTTAAATTACTATTTCTTAAAAAGATTTTATTCTCAAAAATTGTTCAAACTCTGAAGTTTAGCTTCATTTTCATAAAGACTGGCGATTTAAATTAACTAAAAAGTTAATAATGGTTATTTATGAACAAATACATAATATTCAATACTAGTTTGCTCTACCTCATTTTGTATTTTGATTGTAGAAAGAAATGTTCCAGATATCTGCCCTACAGATTTTGAGAAAAAAGTTGGTGAAGCAATCGAGATCGCTGTTATGAATGCTCTTAAGAAATTTGAGTAAACTACATATCTTAATCTTACACCTATATAATACCTACATATTACACATACAGTATGTAGAATACAATATTATTTGATCTAAATTATTTAACGAGAAAAGTCAATGTATAAATTATATTCTAAACCGCCTTCTTCAAGAAATTATTAAATAAAGTACCCTACCTACCTACATAGCTACATTCTGCATAGGTACAAACAAATTTGATAAAAATTGTAATAAAACAATACTGACTGATATGTAAGTATGATATGATTATGATTATGATATAGACATAGGTATACCTATAAGTAATCTGTAGTAAGTAAACACAACACTTTTCTTAACAAGATCAAAGAAATAATGATATATGAACACCAGTGGCCAGTGGCATTGACCATACATACTAATACTAATCGTACTAGACAATCAAACTTTTTTATAAGCAATATGAGTTTAGATAGTGTGAATTGAATTATTGGAAATAAATTAAAGAATTAAATGGACCGACGACTCCAATAACTTGTAACATATATCTCTCATTCTTTTATAATCATAATACAAATTATGAGTTTGATTTATTACACACTAATTTATACAGAAAAAAAATCAAACTATTTGACCTATCTTGTATCATACAGTAGGGTGCTATTATACTAACGCTAAGTAGTAAGTCAAATGGTTTATGATTTATTTATTTATTATCCACACCCTTTTTTGATTTGACTTTTTGTTTATTTTTCAAAACTTCTTTGTTTCTATTATTACTACATATAGTACCCTATACAAGTTCTAAACAATTTGATACTTGTACCTTGTCCATCATAAATTCTCTTAAAAATGTAATGAGATAATTAGTTTCAAATTCAAGTCTGACAATAACGACCATTTGTTTAAAATTTAAAAAATGGAATGTCAGATTTCCCTTTAAAAACTAATTTAAGGACCACCTTAGGTGACTTACATTACATGATTTTTAACCTTCTCATATACTCATGATCAACTTAGCTCTGTAATATCTTAAATCATACATTTTTTTTAGACAATGTACCTACAAGGTACACCTTTAGAGGTATGAATTAAAGGTTAAATAATTCATTTTTTATGATTTCGACCACCTGAATTCTCATTGTACCTAGAAACGAGTAGAATGATTTTTGATCGACTAACTAATAAATATTGACCAAGCTTTAAAATTGATTTTTTATCGATATACCTACAAGATTGGTAAGATAATGTTGAGTTACTTACTATGCTCATGATTTTAATTCCTTTGATCGAATTTGAATTGGAAATGAATGTAGTTCAATGTGAAATTATAGAGATCTCATAATATCATATCATATACATATACATACATACATACATACATACATACATACGAGTAGTAGGTAATGATAATATGTATTTGGTAATTTAAGATCTTGAAAAACTTGAGGGCAATGTAACTTTTTTTTTTTGCTTTTGCTCAGCTTTAAAGCCAACTTGAATTGAAATTAAGAAGTCAGTTTTTTACCATTGTAATGTTCATACTAGTAGTTTAACAGGCAGTAGTAGTAGACCTACTGTATAAAAAATGCATTGTGACCCAATTAGATAGTAGGAGAGGTACGATATAATTAATATAATTATTTATAAAGGAACCTGTTAACCCATTAATACATATAATAGCTCGCATTCAAATCAAACGTCTAAAGACAAAAGTTAAGATATACTTAGGATTAGTTATCGGTGTACATAATCTGTATAATATTACCTATTTTGAAATTTGTAAGCTAGAAATTTTGGACGAATTTGAAAAACAAAAATTGGAATCTTTTTAAATATATCAAAATCTATCGGTCAAAAATCAATTCGAGTAAGAAGGATACTAAAGATATCACCTACTATGAATAGGGTATTTAAGAAAATCAGGCATTTTTACTTGCCTAAACTAAATAGGATTTGCTCTTTGAAACTATGAAACAATTATTTTGAATTTTTGACTTGGAATTGGATTGGATGTAAGTACGAGTTCGAGCTTTTATACTCGTTTCAACTATTTTATTTCCAACTGGTATGGTTTTAATACAGAAAGTGTATCGAATACGTAAGAAAGTGCCCACTTTAAGTACCTACTTTAATCTAGTTTTTATTTGAAAAAAGCAATATTTTCAATTCAATTCAATGATAGATACATAAAGCTGTAATCCTCTTCGACTTTTATTATTACTAGGTATATCAGTACTTATGCATTTTCATAATTTCCTTTATGAAAAATATAAAATATCAAATGGCATTCAAAATCAAGTCAAATCAAAAGTCAAAGTATCAAGTTATCGAATAGTCATTTGTAGTTCTCACATTTATTAGTATAATTTATTTACCTAAAGTACATTCTATCTATATATAGATGAAATAAAATGGAAATGTGCTTCAAGCAGTTCATTTAATTTAAGGTAAGATTTTGGCGTTTTGGTTTGGGGTGTGGTTCTTCAAAAAAATTCAAAACCAATGCTAAATTCCATTATGATATTCACATAACTGTAAGCCATAATACCTACTACCTATATGTAATATATAACATTGTAACAATTACTTTATAAGACCTTGCAATAATTACATTCTCTTTCCAATCTCCCGGAGATCTATTTTTTCATAAAATATTTTTAATAAATAAAAGAATACCTACCTAAGTAGTGTATTAAACCCAATGCAATTTCTCACTACATCTAATCCAAATAACAATACAAAAAGTAAGATTTTAATCCTCTTCTTAACTCGAAATGCATCAGCCCTAAAAAGGATTATACCTACCTAGGTATCAAAGTACTTCAAGGCATAAAAATAAAAGTCAATTTTTCTATTACATCATGCATATTACCTTACATAAAGTATTATGTATTAAAAAATATGTCAATTTAAGAATCTCACATTATTAGGTAATTACAATTATAATGCAGGTACTTATATCGAGCAGTAAAAGCAATTATATTACTACTACTACATACTTATAGGCACAAAAGAATTTGTAGAATTTCGATTTCAAAGTTGACCGATAACATTTTTTTTCAGATTAAAAGATTATCTTAACAACTTCAATAATACACAAGTGAGAATTGACAAATTCGATTTTTTATTCACTCACTAGATTATAATACCTAATTCCTATAAAGCCATCTCGAAAGCCTATACAGTATCAAAAATTATCAAATACTCTGTAATCAAAGGTCTAAATTATGAATATAATCTGTTTGAATTTGAATAGGATTTTTGTAATATAGAAATGTATATCAGATCAGTTAGTGTACCCTACACCTATTCATAATTCATAATTTGGTTTTACAGATTATTTTCTTAAAAAAGGCCAAAGTTTATGCAAAAATTTTCAAAAATCTGAGACGGACAATCCTGATGACATGAGTGATAGTGATGAGCATTATACTAGTACCATTTCTCTTATGAAATGAATAAATATAAATAGGGATACCTAGAACTACACAACAAATTGATATTAAAGTTGATATTTTAAAAAAAAACTATTTTGTTTTGCTGTCTTATTCACAAACAATTCGATTTCGATTACACTGCAGTAGAAAAAATAGCAATACCCCTGATTGAAATTGAATAACTTTTTCACACTTTAATTACTCATTTTTAATTTATTGCTTATGTAAATTAGAGCAATCGTACACGCATTTAAAACAACTTTTTTTCTACCACTGACTGCACTACTATGGGATATAGATAGTATACCTAGGTATGTAGGTATATATATAAGTATATGTAAGTATGTTCTGTAATGTAAATGACTTAATTAGAGAATGTCCTGCTAGGAATTATGACCATTATGATTATTATGGTTTTGGCCTTTGTGGGTAAATAAATAATAGAACTTGTCAACCACAAATTAAATGAAAAATTGTAAATATAAATGCAATTAGTAGGTAGGATAGGTACTTACACATTTACATTTATAAGTAGGTATACCTATTTGATTTTGATTTTGACTAATCAAATCAAATCATTTTATTCAGATATCTTTACATCTCCAGAGGGGCATAGGCGTATTTGCATAATTAGCAAATTAGTAGATAGGCAATAAATAAATTAAATATTTAAAAAATTGGCTGAGACTGTGGTCGCCTTTCCTTTCTAATTATCTTTTTTTGTCTGAAATTGAATTGAATCATATAATTAATTAAGTAATAGTGATATGTACCTCTACTAAATGAATGTGTGTATTTAGAAGGCCACAAAAAATATGTTAATGCCCTGTAAAATCTCATTAAATCAACTCTAAAAAAGCATGTTCTTTATATGCAAATTAATAAGTTGGGAATCTAAGAAAGAACGATTCGATTGGTGAAATCGGAATTGGAATTTACATTTAAATTTGAATCAGATCAGATAGGATAGTCTTTTGTTTTACCAGCAGTAGTTGTACAAATCTACAAAATACAGATTGACACAATATTTAAAGATATTTATATTAATTTTCATTGTACTTTTGAGAATTGAGATTGAGCTGAATTATACTGTTCAAATAAACAAATAGATAAATTGCGAAAGTTTACTTTTTAAATAGTTTAGGTTTAGAACATGTATGTATAGTAAGTAGTAGCAAAGTAAAGCAAGTTTTGCAAAGGTGGTTTGGGTTATTTAATTAAAAAATAATTTAAGATTTGCTATTATATAGTAAAGGGTTGGGTCATTCTGCTAGAAAAACCTAAGCTTGTTGAAAGCTTTAAAATTTTAATCATCAATTTAGCAGTAGTGTCAATAAGATTTGTGATTTGTGCTAGCATTTCATAATATGAATTGATTTATTTACAAATCATTATAAACTTTTCATTTTTTTTAAGTCTCAACTTCTTAAACATGGCGCATAATACAATATTCACCTATTAATAATACCTAAATAAATATACCTAAAGAAGTAATACCTAAATAAAATAAGCCAAAATTTTCTTTACACAGAAATTTTGAATAAATTTTCCAATTTTTGAAAATTTCTCTCTTAAAACACCTGAAATATTTGCTTGATTTCTAAGTCAGTTTGAAATTAAATTAGGTAGGTAGGTATTTAAAAAACCTATTTTCCTAAAACATTACACTTAAAGACTAATTATATAATTATAATTACTAGAATATGCTAACCTTAAGTAGGTACTTTTATAATTGAAAAAAATAAAGGGTCATTATAACTTTTATGCTTATTTTGAAAAAAAAATATGCAAAAAATTGAACCAGATTACATAAATGACCAATTAAATTACCTCAAAATACAACTAGGGACTTTAATTATGATATACGTATAATAACTCAATTATCTTTTCTTTAAAAAAAAATGAAATTATAGCTTTAAGGGTGACATTAACAATTTATATCTACTTGTATGAGTATGCATAGTCCTTGAAATTTCCAATGAGGATACAAAAAAGGGTATAAAAATTGACGATAAAAGATTTTTATCTTTATTTTGCTCGTAAATATTTTATTTTTATGTATGCAAATTGCCAATTATGTGCCAATACATTTCTATATTTGCAGATATCTATTATGTGTATTCAGTATTAGCTAAAATTATAATTATGGTAGTTTTACAGGTGTTTTGAGCTATTATTTAAGTTTCAATTATGGCTCTATTTTAAGTGCAATATTGATATATTGAATTTGAGTATTAAACAATTAGCAGGTAGATATTAGAGCTATATTTTACGATTTCTTGGAGATTCTTTTCAAGATTGCAAAATCAATTTACGACTTTTGTAGATAAACTATCTATCTTAGGTACTTTAGCTAGGTATATACCTTATATATGTATTATGTACCTGCCTCGTATATTATTTTATTATTTCCATTCTTGATTCTCACAGTCAGAGATACAGTATAAGATATAAATGGGCAAATTCAATAATAAATCAGTCAGCCCCAAAATATTTCGAGAAAGAAATTATTGAAATAGAAATCTAGATCAAATTCCCAAAATGCATTTCTGAATTGAACAGCTTGACTTCTTATGTAAAGTAAGTATCTATGAAAAATGTAAATTTTTGAACTCAGCCAACCAGATACCCATCTAATACTATATTCTCTGTAGTTTATTGTATAGTATAGGTAGGGTACCTACTAAAGTAGAATATTTGCTCTGATCTGATATAATTTTATTTGATATTACTAATATTATGCAATAATAAAATACTTAAACCATATAGGTAATCTGAAAATTTGAGGTGAGAATTAAGAATCAATGTAATTTTTTGATATTTATTATTCTAGGTAATTCCTAAAGTAGGAATATTTTTTGACCTCTGAATAGATATTAGTTCATTTTTGTAAATATGCCCTATCTTGTTAAGTAGCATTTAATTTGAATTTTTAGGGTGTGTTTAACCAAATCGAATATACTGGTAAGTAATTATAATTACACTATGAACATTTTACAAGTAGGTACTTTAATGTCTCTAACCTGTTTAATAACCCCCTAATCAATTGTATCAGCAATAAAAACAATAAAAGAAAGCAAACATTTGTAGGTAAATGCTTTAAAAGTTAGCAAATTATAAATTTGTAATTTTATGGTGACAAGCTACTAATGCAGCTTGTTTCAGTTACCATAAAATTCATAATGATTTGTGAAGATCCACAAATTTTATGCCAAGTCAAATATACCTTATACAAATACATTAGAGGAGTAGAATGAGAATGAAAGTTGTCCAAAGGATTTTTTTTTAAAGCTCAAGTGCATTTCACTAAATCTCCAAGCAAAAGTAGTTCATTGATAAAATAAATGTTAAATGTAGGTAATGTGAAAATGTCCTCAAGAAGAGATTTTTATAACGATAAGATCTGAAACAATGTGCGAAAACTACAGACACTTTTACAAAATAGATTAGCTAATTAAGTCTCTGAGGTCTGATTTTATTTTAGATAAAAAAATTTAATCGGATTTATTAATTAGAGCTTTTTTATTTATTGAATAAAGGTATTGTTCTTTCAAATTGAGATTATCTTGATCTTAATTCTTTAATAAGAATTCGAATGTTAAACTTAAGATAGCTCAATGGAACACATTTTAAAGCTATTTTAAGTCAACTTTTATAGAAATAGAATTGAGAATTATGAAGTATTCTGTATTGTCGATTTTTAGAAAAATTTGGTTGATTTAATCCTAATGATAAAGCACATTTTGCAAATTAATTGTTATTAGTATTAGTACTCCTAATCAATCTATTGAATTACCTATCGTAAAATTGGCAAAATGGCTTTAAAAACTATGTAAATTACCGTATTTCTAATTAACCAAAAAAAGAAATAAATGGATGCATTTTCGTTTCAACAAAAAATTTATCAAATTAAACAGTTTCATTTCATTTCATGTCATGATCAAGGTTTGGACTCATGATAATTACTACAATACAAGATAGACTAGTGTAATTAATGCTTAAAACAAGAACAAGTTGAGTGCATCTCAAGGTATTAAAGCCTTAAATTATAACTTTTATAAAAAGGTAAGTTGAGAATAAAGGGAGGGTTAATACATGACACCTAAGACAGCCACTTTTCTGATCTAATTCTTTGTATAAATATCTGTAATGGTTCATTCCTATAATTAAGACCTTCATATATCAAAAACCTAATGGTTGATAACGATAACAAGATATGTACTTATGTAATATACTGTAGTATTATTATTATGAATTTGAATTTGTACCTACCTATGAGAATATAAGCATTTTGGACAATATTATATATCTCAAGAATTTTGTATGATTCATTGCTCTTGACCACGATATTGATGCTATTGAAAGATACAATGAATACAATCCCTATGAATATAATAGCATTTTAACGAATTTATTATTTCAGTTTAGAATATTTTTTATTATACCCTACTCGTATTATGCTTATTCATTCAGAAAAATGGGATAGTTGCATATTTCTCTAACAGATCTGATGATAATTACTACGCTTTTATGATATGTGAGATGAAACACACCTTGATATTTACCTTGCCTTGATTTTTCACACTATTTAAAATTATCTTAAAATTTATAAATAACCTCATTTAACAAAATCCTTCCTTGTTCTTTTACAATACTTTGTAATTGTAATTACATTTTTTATACGAGATCAGATTGTCGGACAAAACAAACTGGTCTTGTAGGTACTTGTGTATAGTAGGTAGTAGGTATTACATATCTACTAGGTATGTAATATTTGATTTATTTCCATTATTTTTATCTCCATGTCCATTACCTATAGTAGGTAGGTCAGTGTAGGAACTACTTATGCACCTAAGGTTTTAATCAGGAGTTTAAAATATACTCTGTACATATATGAATAGTGAATAGCCAAAGAATTTGCAAGGCAAATAATTTATGACTTGTTTAGCCCAAAAAGAGACATTACCCGAAGTAAAGTGCATGAAATTCTGAAATTGCAACTTGCTGGGCTATAATAGCATGTGGTTACTCGATGGGATATATCACACTTTTTTATTTGCTTTTTGTTTACGATAAAAAAAATTTGAAATTATCTGATCTGGTATTTATGCATATTAGTTTTTATGAAGTCTTTATTTATGGATATCTATTATGTTAGGTACTTACTTACGAGTACATTACATGAATAAACTACCAAGTATTTAGTATACTGTAGTATCTGTATCTATTGTAGTAGTACTTGTATATCAACTTTTTATGCAATTTTAAGAAATTGATCTATGTATTATACATATGTATTTAAATAAATAAATATAATAAAGCATTTATGCAAATAAGTTCATAAATAAAATTGGATCAAAAGGCTCGTGGCCTGCCTGCCTGAAGAAATGTCTATGCGAGTTTTTTATGCTTATTTAAGGGCGGAATCGAAATTGCTTAAAAAAGTTCATGACCACCAATGAGAATTTAAGATCAATCAATATCAATCAATTACATTATACTTTGATTGTAATTAGATAAATCTTGTCATTGTTCGAGTCATAAAAAAAAGTTGACCTGACCTTATCATATCAACGGTGAATATTAAGGACAAAATTTTATACAAGTTTAAAAGAATGGAAATATATGTACAAAATAGTACTGCAGGTTCTAGTACTACTGATAATATAATAGGTATAAGCCCAAATGAATAATTATTCATTGTATTTTCTATTATTTGCTTATCTTTAAAGATCTTAAAATCGAATAGGGCTTTAGGGTTAGAGTTTAGAAAATAAATTCGAAGTTTGTCAATCAATACATTATAGGATATTGCAAAATTATTGCCTAAAATAAAACTAATAATACTGTCCGAAAATTTCATCACAATTCAACTACCTACAGTATTGATATCGATATCTAACTGTTCTGTTCTATGCTACTTACTACTTGTACTATAGTTTATTTATACTCCCAAAACTCAAAATTTACAGATAATTATATTTTATTCCCATTTATAGAGGATTAAAATTGAGTAAAAAAATCTCTTATAATTAAGTCATGATCTTTGAAACCAAATCTGTAACAACAGGTAGGAGTTCCGATACACAATGATTTTAGAAAAATTCATATGGTTCATATTTTACTTTCGAAATAATTTTTTTGCTTAATATTCATTTAACTGTTCATTATTGGATGATAAGTGTATATGCATACGAACTGCAGTGATAGTACAGTACCTACCCTACAAATATTGGTAATCCAACAAATAAAATGGTTATAAATCTTAAGAAATGTCAAAAACTTCCTCGAACTCGAGCTTAAAATTCATAAATTGTTGGCCAAAAAAAGAAACAGATCACCCCATGCGGGGGTTTATTTAAATCAAAATTCAAAATTTTGATGCTGTATTTATATGAAATGAAATCTGATCATTGTTGCTTACCTAACGATTAGTGTAGGGTAGAAGTCAGCAGAGGTACCTTATACTACATGTATGTAAGATTGCAATAAAATTAAGCTTTGTTATATAAGATTATGATTGGAAATTGAAAGGATTCTAGTGATAGCTTAATAATCGATATACAGATATATCCAACAATCCAACTCGAACTTACTTTACTTTACATAACTGAATCAGTTGTAAAAAGGATATAATAATACTAATAGTGTAGTAAGTAGTAGTACTTTTTGTAATCATTTTCATTGATATTGGTATTTAAATATTGCAATTGGCTCTCTTGAATGACTGAATGAGATTGAGATTCAAAATAATACATACCTACTCCTTTGACTTTTCTTAGGGTGTTGTCCATGAGGTAACTGAAATTGCCTTATGTACTTATGCATGTGTATTATGATCTCTAAAGTAAGCATGTATATCATTATTGAAAGCATTCGATTTTTCTTGAAGGTAGAGTGGGTGTCAAATGCATAGGCATTTTTGCTTTACATATTTATATCACCTTTACAGTTTTACTTTTACTCTTAAGATTAAAAAGATCTCAATTATACTCTTATAACCTTATATTATTATATCATCAAGATATGCATGTGGCTAACTATCTGTAGTAAAAAGCATGCTTGATCATTGTTTATGTCTAGTAGCGGGTGTTGGTAAAAGTTACCTATAAAAGCAAAATGCTCTAGTCCCCTTCAAGTCCATTTCGATTTTATTTGCAAAGTGATTCAGTTCAATTAATTTTATCATATAAGTACGAGGACCCGTACTTATATCCTCGCAAAAAATATTTTTATGATAAGCCTATTTATTTATTTATATTTTTAAAATATGAAGTGTATTACAGTGTCATTCTTAGTTTGCCTTATCTCCATTTCAAATGGTTATGGCCAAAGATCTTACCAATACGAGAATGGGGGCGGTGTGACTTTTTTTGGCTTTGGACCTGGTGGAGCAACTCAGCAATTACCGCAGCTTCAAGTAAGCCCTGACCTGTCATTTTCCTATTTGATTTGATAGTTGATAATATTTTGATTATTTTGATAATTCCATTTTGATAATTTCGATTTTGAAACATTTTGATAATTCCATAGGCTCGTGCACAACCACAACAATCTGAACCTCAACTCAACTCAGCACCAGAACAAGCCCAATATCAAGAGACATCAAATGACCTTCCACAGCCAGGTATGCATATTTTAGGTGTAATTTTAGTTTATCCTAAAGCAAATAAAACTTCTCAAATAGTCAAACTAAAGGGTATTTTGATACACCCTATCTATTTGAAAATTGAACAAGCGATTTCTGATTAACTACTATAATTATATATTGATTAGGTAAGTACTGGTTTAAATGAAAATGACTTAAGGATTCCTGAATTTTGATTTTGACAAAAATTTAAACTGAATTATTATAAATATCTTAAAATTAGTACACTCTCTTTATTCAGAATTCAGAATAGCCTATATTAATAGTTTATTATTTTGTGAAAATATTATCTACTAATCTTTCTTAAGTATTTACATACCT
This sequence comes from Nanhermannia cf. coronata Gr-Ori-00579, assembly GCA_034699045.1. NCBI lineage: Eukaryota > Metazoa > Arthropoda > Arachnida > Sarcoptiformes > Nanhermanniidae > Nanhermannia > Nanhermannia cf. coronata Gr-Ori-00579. The sequence continues at coordinate 25,256 of JAQIXA010000517.1, forward strand.
AAGTACCTACTCATACAAAAATACTAAACCTACCTAATGTTAAAAAGTGAGTACTTAATGTACTTACCTATTTAATGCATACCCTACTATGAATTCAGTTATGTTTTTTGTAATGTTAACTTATTGTCCCCATTAATTCATATTCATACTCTATAATATCATAATCATTTGGATATTAATATTAAAGTTACTAATAAAGCCACGAGTCCGAGTCTAATCCAAAAGTCAGCCTTCCAACCCAAAAATGCTAAAAAAAATCCGAAAAACAAATTAAATGCCTCTAATAAGTCCTCTAACTGATCTAGATTGACATTTGTATTTTAGATTTTCAATGTCTATAAGTTCAAATTTCTAATTCAAATTCGAATGATCTAAATGAAAGTTTCTAGTAACTATTAAAATTAAAAAAATATATTTTAGGTCAAGATTATGAACAACAAGACCAACCTATAGAACAACAACAACAACAACCCAGCTCTGATGATACTCAACAAATCAATGCCGAACAACAGCAACAAGCACAACAAAACGTTGAGACAGTAGCTCAACTTCCACAACATCATCAACACCAAGCAATTGGTGTTGGTTATGCTGCAGCTCCCGCCGTTCAATACCATCATCCTGGTAAGAATTTTTGCACACAGCTCTACTTAAAGATTAAACTGAAATTTAAGATTAGAATATATTTGAAATTATCCAGGATTCCAATATCATCAAGCAGTTTTACCAGCAGCCCCAGTCCATCATCATTATGCTCATTACGCCCCACAACCTGCTCTTGCAAAGGTAAACTATTCTTAAAAATTAATTAAACAGTGTTAACCAAATTATTAGTATCTTAATAGAGTTTGGCTAATCCGATAGATATTTCTTATTATACACTTCCTTAGTTCCATAATGGATACCATCAATATCATCAACCTTCTTACCCTTATTCTCCTTTTCAGGTTGGATATGCAGCTCCTGTTGTATCTCCAGCAGTAGCTCACGTTCCAGTCACTAAATTAGCATATTCTCAAGGAATCACTCAAAAGGTTTTAGATGTAGCTTCTCCAGCAATATCGACTAGAAGGGTCAAAGTTCGAAGACCAGCTTTGAGAAAAGAATTCTATGATATTGAGCATCGAGTGATTATCAGGTGAGTAGGGTACTCATATTTTTTTAGATCTAAATAGGCGTAAATCAGGACTTTATTAAGAAATATAACTGTATAGTTTCAAAATATTATAAAATAAGAATTTTATGTATTTGATTAAAGACCTGCGGGATCAGCGACCCTTGAGCTCAGTCAGCCAATTAGCAAAGAAGAAAAGGCAAGAAAAATACAATATTAAAAAATTAAAAAATATATCTAATAAGATTAATAAAAAATAGGGCCATGCTGTGATTTCTGCGACCAAATTTCAGCATATAGCACCTGTTATTAGGTAATATTTTTTTTTACTATATAGGTCGGACATTGGACAGTTTACCTTACCTATAACTATTTTTAAGAAGATACCTAATTATTATAATCATTTTTTTCAAAAATTCAATTTTTCAGATATGGACAAAGCAGAAGAATTATTGATGGCGGAGCTCAGAATTTTGCCGAATTAAGAACAGCTCAACCTCAACCACAAATCCAAGCATCTAGTAACGAGCAAACTCCGTCCCCAAGAGCTGGACCTCAAGATCCTCAAATTCCCCAAGCAAGAACCAGTCAAGACGATACTCAGGTCATTGAGGCTTCAAACCCTCAGCCACAGAGTGATCAACCCCAACCACAACCTTCTGAACAACCAGCACCAGTTCCACAAGGACGAAATAATGGAGGGATAACAATTACCCCAGGTAAATGTGCAAATATTAATAAATAAAGCAAAGATGCTAATAAGACAATTTTTAAAATTTGATAGATATGCCAGTGGAATTACAAAATAGATTAATTAACTTGTTACAAGCTAGAGGTGGAACTGTAACCGAGGTCCTGGACGAAAACGGCAAACCGGCTGATTCAGCCTCAGGTAAATATGGACTTATTATGATATAAAATTGAAATATTAAAAAAAAATTATTCAATATTATAGTTCTTCAAGTAGCTGATGCTTTAGGAGATCCTAGCCTTCAAGGCGGCGAAAGGGTATTTTCTAATATTTAAACTTTTAACTACTTAATTAACATCTAATTTAATATTTAATTTACATATTTAGGTTACTATTAGACGAATTGTTGTCACCAGACCAATTTTTACTGACCAGGAGGTCGAAATTCAAGAACCAGCCACAAAATTACATCGAGTTGCAGTTCAGAAGCCAACTCTTTTTCAACACCATATTCCAGCAATTAAACAAGTACCTTTAGCAGTCAAACATGTAGCACAACCATTATATCATCATCAGCATGTTTACCAACACCAACCTCATGCACATTATGCTGCTTATCACCACTAAAATATTCTATTCTTGAAATGCTAACTTATATCTTTAGTTAATTATGTGAACAATTCTATTCTCAAGAACAACAAAATAAACATACCTATATACCTTTATTTTTATAAGTAGTAGTTAGGTATATATCTAAATCCATCTTAATCATACTACCTACCTATCGAATCCCTAATACCAATTCCTAATCCTTAATCCATACCATACACCTGTTCATATTTATCGAATCTACCTATTCCCATTTTCCAAATTTGAATTAGGTACCCTACTGATATTTATATATTCATCTTGGATTCACGAATTATTCAAGATTGAATGCAGAAACCAACTACTTGTATATACCTACTGTAGTTGTGTTGTAAAAAAGATTTAAACTTATTTTTGTAAAAAAATTTAAAATCAATAAAAATTATAAAAATATTTTAAAATTTTATATTACTTTCTCTTTATTTTTTTCTTTTACTTGGCTTGGAACTCTTCTAAACTAATTCTATTTCTATTAAATTAATAATTTACACTACCTATCGATATTCTCTAATACAAATAATAATTACATAAAGTACCTTAGTACCTACTTATTCATATCTAATGCATAATAAGAAAATACATTAAAAAATGAAATTTTTTTTAATTGAAAAGACTAAAGAAAATTAAACAAAATGGAATGTATTTAGAATAAGTTTTATATTATAATATTATATTTACCTAGTGGCTAGAGACTAGAGACTCTTATTAATTTAATTAAAATTAAACGATAACGATAACGAACAACTAGAACTAGGTAGGTTACTATATTAGAAACATAGAACAAGACGATAAGATTTCGAATAGGTACTGATTAATAAAGTTCAAGATCTACAAATCGAATTTTGCAAATTTTTCGAGACCTACGATCAAATAAGTAAATGGTTACTAATTACTTAATATTAGTAAAATTCTAATTAAGTTTAGTTTAATGATAATTGATAAAATCTGACTTATCTTTAATTAATCTTTATGGTCTTGTGTAAACATGTATAGTACCTACTACCTACCCTACGAGGCTACGCTAATTCTAAGACCTACCCTCCTACATTAGTATTACATACCTACCTATTATTTAACCTTAACCTTGTTGTAGATTTGAATGAACAATAATTTATTAGAATTAGGAGAATTGATGCGTGATTTGATTTTAAATATTTTCCTATTCTAAACTTAAACTAAGGTAAGATTCAATTCAAATTGAAAGTTAATCAATGACTGCCTAAATATTTCATCAAAAACATCTGAAAATGACCCATTTTACTCTTTATACTATAAAATATAATATTATATATAATGGTAAATTCATTTAATTAAACTTTAAAGAATTAATTATTGCCTCAATTTTACAAGAATTTACTCGGAAAATTAAGGGATAAAATTTTTTCAAAGCTGAATTAACTGAATCGACCACACCTATCTTGTTCTTATTAAATTACGAGATGACTTAATTGATTAATAAACTTGATCGATAAAATATAATGAAGAATGAAGAATATGGAATATTTAGTTGACCTTTGATGATTAGTTGTCTTTCTTTAATCGCTGACCGGATGTTACTCTGTAAATGAGTGAATCCCTTCCTGGATCCATTGATGCAATGAATACTAAGAAAAAACAAAAAATTAAGTACCTAGTAAAAATCCAAAATTATTATCAATTATTTTATACATAATGTAGTTCCAGTAGTTTGGGTTCTTACCACAAATAGAAAGTGTTGCAATTCCTAATGAAATTCCGACCCATAACAGAATGTTAAATATGATTGGGAAATCTTCATCTACAGGTAATGCTCCATTATATTTTATCTGTAACAAAATCATAAATCTTAAATACATATTCCTATTCTCAAAATTCTCATAATCGAGTCTCACTCAAATTACGAACACCTAACTGAAAACTGAAAACAATATATACAACTTATTAGGTACACTACACATAACTAACTACAACTACTCTGACTAATTCATTCAATTCAGCTTCAGCTCTAAAACCAAATTTTGGCTACAACCTTGCTTACATTTTATTTAATAAAATTCGTGTAAAAATCGGGTTTCCAATGCTGAATTAACGAATAGATCATAAATTTCAATTAAAACTAACATTAGAATCTTAATTACAGATAATTGTATCTTAATTACAGATATTATTATGTAGGTAAAAGGTAATAATATCAGAATAATAAGTAATTACTTAATTAGTAATATAAATGTAACTTTTAATTTTAAAATAACTTACCCTATCCGACTTTTCGTCTCCGACTGCTTGAGAAATTAGTAAGGCTTCTACGAGTGCAAATAAGACGCCAATTGACAATAATTTTGACATTTTAATGATATTTAACTGCAATTTTAACTATTTCGCAAATTATTATATTAATTATGACCAAAAATTGACGATTTTGATTTTGATAAAAATATTATTTTTGGGCGTAAATTGTATAATGAATTATGTATTATGTATACTGTAGTACAGTAACTGTACTGTATGCATGTATGCAGTAATAAGGTAAATAAATTCTGAAATGTTTTTGAAATCTTTACAGGAATTCAGTTGATAGTTTAGTACATACCTACTATGGCCTCAACATGTTCATTTATCGGTAAGATATTTTAATTTTTAATTTAATTAATATCACTTAATTCACCTTAAATGTCAATTACTTTGTAGTCCACGAAAGTGGAGGAAGCTACTGCCTTTCTGGACCAGAAGAGGGTTTTGTCAAAAGGGACCTGGGTGTTGACAAGGAGGATCAGAATGAAAGTCGGTTTGTAGTACCCGCACCTAATGGGAGAAATATTGCTGTCGGTAAAAGCAATTTGTAAGTTATTATAATTTTAACTACATACATACTATATACCTATACCTCTCTCTTATTCTTTTAATTCAACACCGAAAACAAGATTTTGGCCTTTATTTTACATGTATTTTCTTGAAAATTTGAGGTTGAAATCGTGTTTTTAAAAGCTGAATTAAATGAATAAAAATAACACAAAAAACCGGCATATGATCAGTTGTATTGGCAGTTGCAGTAGTACTAAACTTGCTAATTAATTGTATCTTTATAGGGTGTATATCATTGAAGCTGAGAATGGGAAAATTCTAACTGAAATCAGAAGTAAAATATTACTAGGTAGGTAAATATTAAATTATGGATTATGAACTGATTTTGTATAGTTTAAAGTTAAAGTCAAGCTAAATGACTTACTTATGATTGGATATTATGTATAAAGTATAAAGGTGAATTTTTCTAATTATAGCAAGATTTTCTCCTGATGGTGGTAAGTTAATTTAATATTTGACATATTTTTAGTAAATCAATGTTAATTTGTTCTGTTTTAATATATAATATAAAGGATATTTAACTGGATGGAATAATCCAAATCAGAGTAAGATATTTAGCCATAAAAATCTGTTGCTGATTTACCTATATACTTTTAATATATAATTGACATTGTATTTTTCAATCATTAGATATTGACAATTTTAACATTTGGGATGTGAATGATAGAAGCTCAAAGATTGCACCAAATATTTTCCATCAAAAAATTGGGAAGTATCCAGACTTTCATTTTTCAGGAGATGATAAAATATTTGCTCGATTAGTAAAAGATTCTGTTTCATTTTATGAAGTACCTAATTTCCAAAATGTAGTAAAAAAGAGTCCGGACATCAAGATATCAAATTTTTCATTGTCTTGCGGGAAATCTCCATTACATGTTTTATTTTTTATAAAATGTAAAGTACAAATTAATATTTAAAGATTTTAAAGATATAACTAATTTGTAAACGTATTTAATATTTTTGTTAAAAATTTTCCATAAACATTTTAGCGACAAAAAATGCAGATCCTAGCTTTGCCAGATTGTATCGATATCCAGATTTCGATAATATAGTTGGCTCAAAAACCTTTTTTCAAGGTGATAGGATTGACATGAAATGGAATCCTAAAGGTATTTGTCTAATTAATTAACTACTTTTTTTAAATTAAGCTAAAGTAATCGATTATCTTTCTTAGGAAATGGAGTACTTTTAATTACTTCGACAGGTTAGTCATAATTTATAAACAAATAATATAACAAATATTATTGTGTTTATTCTGCTGGTTATTTTTTATCTATGTATACGTTCATCTTATTATTTTTTGCTTTTATTAGAGGTTGATAAAACTGGAGAATCATATTATGGAAGAAGGTAAGTTTATTGCAAAAATAATTATTTTATTGCTCAATTTTTTATTCTAAACTATTTAATTTAAAAGTATGCTCCATTATATGAACACAAAAGGAGAAACAGCAATTGTTCAAACCGAAACAGAGTCACCAATTGTACATTCTGCCGAATGGAGCCCAAATTCAATGGAATTTTGTATTATAACTGGAAAAATGCCTAATGTACGTGTTGCTATTCTTAACTCAAAGTAAGTTAAATAAATAAACACTAATAATTGTTGATTAAACTTTAAACTATCTACTAAAAATATTTCTTTTTGTAAATTATTCAGATGTGATATCATTTTTGACATGGGAATTGATGTCCAAGCAAAAAACGCTGTATATTTTAATCCACATGGGAATTTATTATTGCTCACTGCAAGTGGCAATCTTTCATCTGGACTAATTGAAGTATGGGAAATTAAGAAGTATAAAAAGAAAATAACTACTTTTAATCAATTTGCAACTAGTTTTTCTTGGCTTAATGGTAAATTTATCAATAATATTTATTAAAACTACCTATACCCTACCTATTATGTATTAAATTAAAACTCCTACTCCTACCAACTGAAATTAGAGTAAACTATGAGCTAAATAATTCATTTATTTTAAGATGGTGTTCATTTTTGTACTGCTGTAACTGCACCAAGAATGCAAGGTAATAATTACTCGTAACCTTTTTTGACAGAATTTTTTAATTGATTTCGATTTTTGTGTCTGATTTTTAGTTGGGAATCTTTTTAAAGTATGGGATTTTACTGGAAAAGAAAAATTCTCATTTAATGCTCCGAAGCATCTGTTTGGAGTTACACCTTTTTACTCATCTACTCCATTGCCATTTCCGGAATCTAAATTAGATGAGTATGTTAAAATTGTAGAAAGTAAACCAGTTGCTCAACAAAAGAAAGAAGCTGCTAATAAACCCACAGCATACATACCACCTTCAAAGTAAGTACTAATCGTAAAATTATGACTAGGTATATAAAGAGAATTTTAAAGCTCAACTTTTATAAAACATTTGAATTTTCATAATGAAAAAGTACTGACCTGATCAGAATAAACCAATAAAACTAATTCTAAAATAAATATACCTACATATTTTATAAATCTAGATACATTATGCCTTACAAATAATTTAATCAGAAACTAAAAAAAATTGGAAAAATTTAAAATTATACCTAGTGCCTATAGTATCTACCTTATTTATTTTTTATATCTATAAACTGTTTATTTTTTAGGAGAGGTCTTGTTGGTATGTCAGCGACAAAAGGTGCATTAGTTCAGTCCCCAAAAGTAATTTCTTCAAATAAAAATAAACCAAATGAATCATCGAATCAATTAAGTGAGAAAGATAAAAAGATAAAAGCCGTTAGAAAGAAATTGGAACAAATTGAGAAATTGGTTGAACAGAGAGATCAGGGTAAACCACTTGAGAAAAATCAACTCGAGAAAATTTCAAAAGTATCTGAATTACAAAAAGAACTCGAAGAACTTGAATTACAATAAGATTTTGAATATTTTATTCGCTTCTCTAAATAATGTATAATATCTACTAATAATAATGTTATTGCCTTTTGCAAAAAAAAACTTAATAAATTAAAAATGACTATTTGAAACTAATAATAATTGAAAACCAGATTTTAAAGATTCAACTGTCCCTCTCCAAATCCCTCTTGGGATTTTTTGGTTTAGCTAAAAGAACTTTTGAACTCTCTTTATGACCTATTTTTTTAACACCTTCAGCTTCTATTACATCTATTTCTTTTACTTCTGGCTCCTTTATTTCTATTGGCTCTTTTATATCCATTAAACGACCGGTTAAATGATAATATCCCCATACGTCAATTTTGGGTTTTTCTTTCGGATACGCAATCGAAAATGTATAGTAATGCTTTAGAATTGACTTGACTAGTTCTGTGAAAGAGTAAAAACAGATTGTTTAGCATATTATATTATTATCTGAGTAGGTAGGTACTGATACTATGTATAATATAAGTACGCTCATTCATAAAAATTAAATTACCTGAAATAAGATAATTAACTTACCTATGTCTAATTGATAAAGTTTTGCAAGTTTTTCAGATGTAAACACTTCAGGATTCTCTTTACTTCTTAATAATAATTCTAGGACTTGTTTAGTGCTATATTTTCCCTTTGGGATGTTTTCTGGTTCCTTATAAATAAAATAAATATGTAATTAGATTTAATCACAATTATTTTAAATAAAAAGTAAATTATAACTTACTGGAAAGCCAAATACTAGCTTACTTTCGTCCGGCGCTTTACGATCTTCAGGCATTTTTCTTTGAATAGCAGGATTATCACCACTCGATGTCATATAAACTTGTCCTAATTTTTTGAGTAGCTCTGGGTCAATCTTTTGTTTCTCTAATATTTTTGGATCTAAAGTTAAAGAATAAATGAAAAGAAATTTAAATTCTTGTAAAGTAAAAGTAAAGCATAAATTGTAGTGTCAGCCCTGAAAACCCCGAAATTGACCTTCATCTGACCAATAACATGTGAAGCAGGACAGAGGGCAAAATCGAGTTTCTAAGAGCTGAACTGAGGATATACTATACTAACCACTTTTAACTTTAGATAAGATCTCTTGGAACTGTTTTTCATTATGTTTGGGCGCAATTTTCGGCTTATCTTTTGCAATCTCTTTCATAGCACGATCCTCGATATTGTAATTCTTGAGGGGTCGATAAAAGGCCCTGAATTTCGATAATGACATCCCTACACCCATTTTCTCTATTTTTTAGAAAACTAACCTGACCTGATTCAGAATTCTGAAAATTTATCGGTATTTTTTTATATACCTATTTTCTTTTCTTCTTCTTGAATAAAATAAAAACAAAATGTTATATTAATTTGCTTTGCTTACGCTTATTTACGATTATTGATTCACTTTACTTATTTGCTTTGCAAATAACAAATCCATCTAATAATATACTAATCGTAAGTACCTAATATATTTAATTATCTTATTTATCTACCTTTTTATTACCTACCTAATTCTAATTTTTATAATTATTCGGTCGGATTCGGTAAAAAATAAAAAATAAATAAAATAAAATAAATAATTTAAGATTTTTAAAAGTCAAAATTTCGGCTGATACAAATTCAGTCTTTAAAATAGGTATACCCAATTCATTGGGGCAAATGTTTTCTAGATTTTTGGTTTTTTCTAGAAAACCCTTCCCTTTCCTGTTCCTGAAGTTAAGTTCCATGTCCTGAGTCCTGTCGAGTCCGTATGTAATTTGCTTATCCTGTTCTGAAAAACCAGAATTAGCATCAATTTTACATATTTACTTAATTTAATCGAGGTGAAAACCTCTGCTGCTGCTGGTGTTTAGTTTAGAGCAGAATTGGATTCTGTAGGTGTGTAGTGTAGATTGTAGATTGTAGATTCGATTCGATTGTAGATACTTAGGTCACATGGTGTAATTAGTAATTAGGTAGGATACCTACTTCTGGACTTTTCTAGAGTTTTCGATCAACTGGTAATACCTAGATTAGATTCCAGTTAGTTTAGAGATCGATTAGATTTTTGAGAATTTTTGTATAAAATGATGCAGCCATATCGTAAATACGCATAATATACAGAATAGTAGTAATCTTTATTTTTGGATCTTTTTTGACTTTGACTTTGCCATTGAAGGTTAAATAGTAGGTAATACTTTGTAAGTACGTATAACTTTTTTTACCTTAGCTCTGACCTAGTACAACTAATTATACTGGTACAGATATATAGCATTTAGATATGATCAAATCGTTGTCGTTGGTAAGATTAAAAATATTTTTATATATCTAGACAAAATCTGATGAAATATTTCAAAAAATTTTCGTCATAGTCATAGCTAGATTATTATTTATTTTAGAGCACCAACTACCATATCAAAATTCAGCAGTGCAGTAGGCAGTTCTCATTTGATCCTGTCCTGGAAATCACAAATTTCAACCAAATATTTATTTGTAATTTGTACCTAAGTATTCTGTATTTCAATTTAAACAAACTTTTTGAAGTTTTCTTACTGACGAATAATAAGCATTAGATCACTGCTGGTTTTAAGAGAAAAGCTTTGAAATAAGGATTCAAAAGGTACTAATGTATTTTTAAAAATAATGTAATTTGAGATTTGTCTTTTACTGTACATGATAATCTATCTGTAGTATTTTTGATGTACAAAGAAAAGTTAATAATATCAGCCTCAATTCTCAATATCAATATATTACTGATTACTGTACCCTACCCTACCTATTGTTATGTATAATCCAAAATCTACCGTATTCAGCACAGTATTCATTTAATTTGATTCAGGAAAGTCAAACTTTTTAATTTTTCATTTAGTAAGAGTTTTAAAGACGGTTTTTAGAGCTGAATTATATGAATAGATTTTACTGTAAAAGTGATTACATAACGATTACCCTCGTATTTTATCATACTCATTTTTGATGATAATTTTTTGATTTCTTTCAATTTTTTTTATAGAAAAATGTATCGAAGAGGGATTCAAGCATTAGGACAAAATGTCCTTAAGAAAACCGAAATGAATTTACCCTCAAAAATTTCCAATCAAAATCGTAGTATTTTCTGCTACCGGAGACCATCAACCGTGTATTTTCTCTCGCCTGTTTTTGAGAAAATGGAACGAGATGTGAAAGAAATGGATAAATACTTCAACTCGGTATTTCTACGATCTTTCAATGAACCATTTTTTACGAGAAAAAACTTTTGGCCGACTGATGGGATAGCATCTAATGATGGAAAATTCAAAATTGTCATTGATATGGGTCAGCATATTAAACCTGAGGATATAAAGGTCACCTTAAAGGATCAAAAACTGAAGATTGATGCAAAATATGAAGAGAAATCTGAAGGATCACGAGTATACCAAGAAATCAGCAGAGAATTCACCATACCTGGTTGGTTAGATTTCTCGAGAAATAAATATTTTATCATATAAATATAGATAGGCATTAATGGTCATAATTATATGGTTTTAACAGAGAATGTCAACATGGAAGATGTCAAAACTTTGATCACTCAAGAAGGTATACTTTCGATTGAGGCTACTTTACCTGATACTATCAAGCCCAAGGAAATCCCCATTACAAAGTCAAAATGAGCAATAATATTTCCTATTATTTAAAAAGTAGGTATCCACTAATTAATATTCTGCATAATAGCCATAGCTGATAAAATTTATTTTAAATTATCTATCTGTAATATTTGCTAGTAAGAGTAAGAATAAGAACTTGTAACTTGTAGAATCTTTTTTGGACTTGTACTTGTAATTGTAATTGTAATACTTATAATTGGTAACAATATGCATTATCTTATTGTTAGTATGTATCTTTGAAATTTCTATCATACCAATATGTACCTATAAGGCATCAAAATCTGTAGGGTTCATATATGAACTTTGTATTTCTAGTACTTACTTAATGTACTAAAGTAAACATTAGATATAATTTTGAATCTGAAGATGAGTATGAAATTGAAACTAAAGCTATTCTGCTTGATTATGATTGGACTTTGGAAAAGTATGGTAAATTGGATACAACAATAAATCACTTTTTAATCTTTTATTGCATTAAATTTTCAAATATTTTAATTCATTTATTACCCATTTCTTTCATAAACTATATACTATAAATAAACTGTAAAACTATATTCCTTCCAAAAAGATAGTAAGTAAACATCAAATCTTTTATTAATGCCTGACCTATATCAATAAATCAATTACATTGGAATACTGATCGTGAGTACCCTACCTACTGCTCCATTAGTTAGATAGGATATATCATTAGAATATAGCGGCATACACTTACTATTAGTTATTTTTAATTGATTCATTATGAATGCATGAAATGCTTATAAGAATAATGCAAGCAAGCCAAACATCAACACCAATCAGGATCAATTTCTAGAATATTTTTTAAATTTATGTACTGATGTATAAGTATACTCGTAGTATTTTTAAAATCAGTTTTTGCTTTAGGATTATGTATTATAAGAATTTGGATTAGGGTAAATAGAAATACATATTTATTACAATTCTCAAAATTGATATATCTGTAAAAATCATATTAAAGATATCATAAAAATGCATGTAATATGAGTTCCCTATTAACAAAAGCAAATAGCACTTAAATAATAAATATTTGTCACTTCCTTATAAAAACTTTGATCATATTTCCGTATCAAATTGTACAAGTATCAATAGAGTATAAGTTTATAAGTATAAAATTGAACATAGTCCATCTGATTTAACTTAACACATGGAATAATATTTTTAGTTAAGAGACAAATATGAAACTGGGACTAGACAAGTGTCAAGTAATTCAGTAATTGTAATGTACCTAAGCACTTATATATAAAGTACCTACTACATGGTTGGGCGCTACTATTTACATATATATATTTTGTAGTGTAAGTGCTATTACTACGAGTATGAACAGATATATAATTTATAAACTAAGATACTACATAAAAGCATACAGATTATAAATAACTAATAAAAGTTTAATAATCTTTTCTGAAGAATGTAATCGATAAAAAGGTCTTCTGTATTTCTTATAAAGTATTAAAAATATTTGAACATTATGTAGGTACGTAGATACCTAGTACTAGTAGCTAGGTAGATTATTTTCTTGGGAAAGTTTTTTTTAATTTTGACGACTTCTTACTATGTATACATGAACATTGTAAGCATTTTGAAAATTTTATCTGTGTTTTGAGTCAAAACTTTTGACTAATACATATTGGGAAATATGCCTTTATCATATTTCCCCAGAATAGCTCATCTATTCATCATTCTATTTCATTGTTGTGCATTATTAATTTTATGTCAAAGTGTGAATTCAAACGAAAATACTGGAAGTAAGTTACTCATTATTTATAAAAAAAAATATTCATTGAAAACTGAACTGATATTACTAAAAATACCTATTAAAGTTTAGTAATAATAATAGTATAAGATAGTATAGAGTACGAATATCTAGATTCATTTTTCTTAAGTACAGTACAATACCTACATTTGGTACCTACGAGTAATACTCCGTATTTAACATTTACTCAATTTTGTATAAATAAATGAAAAAATAATTTCGAAATCACGTAAATATTAAATTTATTTGCTTAAAATAAACTAAAATACATTTCATTTTTAAGATTACATCTAGATATAAGTACCAGTACTACATAAAAAAATCTCAGATCCCAAAAAATCAAAAAAAAAATCAAAAAAAAAATCAAAAAAAATCAAAATTCTACAATATACCTAATACCTACTATAAACTACTTGTATCTAATCTACTAATCTAATTACTAAATCACCCACACTTCTTACAGTTTTCTGCTATATTTTTTTTAGTAAAAATAAGATTTCTTGACAAAAAAAATGATTAAATTCTCATTTTATTAGCGACTAAACAAATATGTAGGATGTAAATTATCAGTATCAGTAAAAAATAATAATTTGGCCAATTAATAACTAATCATAAATTATAAATTCTTTTACAGCACTACAATATCTTCTGCCAAAAGTCCATCCTGATGTTCAAGCCAAATCGGCTCAAAGAGTTATTCAAAGACTTTTTCCCGATAGATTTGAAGAATTCGAAATAAAAGTTGATCCAAATCTGGCTGGATCACCCTACAAAGATGCATACACAGTAAAGATAAAGATACCTCTAATTTCTTACTGTAATCTGTATTATCACTAATAGAATAATTTAATTTATTTCAGATAGAATGGGCCGAAAGTAAGGGGAAATTGTCAATCAAAGGCTCTACTGGTGTTTCAGCTCTTTTGGGTCTCAATCAATATTTAAAATATGAATGCAATGTCCAGATCGCTTGGGAAGGTTCTCAATTAAAATTGCCCCAAATCTTACCAAAAGTCTCGATTAGACGAGAATTACTTGATAGGTAAATAATGCATAGAATTTTACTATCTACTCTGTATGTATATGTATAGGTATTTAAGCTGAAAAAGTATTTAGCAAAAAAATTTATTTTTAGGTTTCGATATTACCAAAATGTCTGTACAGATAGTTATAGCTTTGCCTGGTGGACTTGGGCCGACTGGGAACTGCACATTGATTGGATGGCCCTTAATGGGATTAATTTGCCTTTAGCATTTACTGGTCAAGAGTACATTTGGGTAAATTATAAATAATTTAACTTTAATTCAATTACACCTAATCCTAAATTAAATTAAATTTAACCTAAATAATAATAGGAAAAAGTCTGGTTAAGCTTTGGATTTAATGAGCAAGAGATCTTTGAATATTTTACAGGACCTGCATTCCTTGCATGGTAATTGTTACTATATAAATGTACTAATACCTGAAGAAGATTTAGAAATTAAACTATAATGGTTATTTGACTTATTTTTAAGGTTTCGAATGGGGAATATTGAAAAATTTGCTGGACCAATACCCAGAGCCTTTATTCAAGGAAAATCTAAACTTTTGCATCAAATTCTAAGAAGAATGCGAAGTCTAGGCATGATGCCAATCTTACCTTCATTTAATGGAGGCGTCCCTCCAGGTATAAGATGAATCAATATCAATATAGTACCTTATATTTATTACATTTTGACTAAATTAAATTATCTAAACCGAATTTTAATCTAATTTTTGGCTACATCTTTAAAGCTTTTACAAGACTCTACCCTAATGTAAAAGTCGAACGACATCCTAAATGGAGCAATTTCAATGAAACATATAGCAGGTTAAACCTAATTATTCGCTACTAAAATAATTTAAAAGTTCAAAGTGGAATTTTCAAATGCATTTTGTATTTGTATAGTACATACCTACTTGATCCAAATGAACCCATGTTCATTGAAATTGGAAAGAAATTTATAGAAGAGGTATGTAAATAACCTACCAAATAACCTTATATTCACATTATATCTATATCATTTTTTTCTAAGCTATTTCTTAAAAAAATTTCTTAAAAAATCGTTCAAATCATATCATAATTTGGTATTTTACTAACTTCTACATAGATATAGTAAATTAGGTATTGTAATTGTATTGTACCCTACTTACCATGGTATCCGGGTATTTGGAAAGAGAATTTTGCAGAAAGGACATTTCCTGGCGGACTTTTGCAGGCGGACTTTTGCAGGATGACTTTTGCAGGCGGACTTTTGCAAAGCGGACACTTGCAAGATACTTTATAGGACTTTTAGAAATGAAATGATCGATCAGTTATGATCAT
>JAQIXA010000518.1:0-41157 GCA_034699045.1 Nanhermannia cf. coronata Gr-Ori-00579
CTCCGTAGATTTATTTTAGAGTTAGCATTTAGATTAATTAGGTTTAAATATAAGTTATCCCTTAAGGATCTCGACAATTGAGCTTTATTGAAATTTTTAAGCCTCTTAAAAAATAAAATTTTGTGCTATAAAAATCCTCAAAATTTCGATTGAAATCTACCTTATGTAATTAAATTAACCAGGTAGGGGATCATTATTTCAAAAACTATCTGAGAATCAAGAGCTTTCAAGTGCCTAGTAATGTAACCTACATTTTACAGAAAATTTATATTTGTAATAATTTTAATTTTAATTTTAATTTAATTTTTGGCCTTACCTATTATATAATTGTAGGTACTTAAGTACATTATACTGTGCATATATCGGTAGGCCTGTACGTTTAAGTCTGTAAATATATGAATTAATTCGAAGCGATTTTGCAAACATTTTACCTATTAAGTAAATTTTGTAATTTTTAATTTAACTTTCCTAGGCATGTATTTTCCTATACTGATATCCATATGCCCATAATTACGCTTGTCAGATACTCGTAGCTGGTAATTGATAAGTAAGTTCCCTCATCACGAAATTGTGTTCTATTTATGCCAGACCATTCATTTAAGATTGTCCAAATTCAATTGAATCGAAGCTCACGATCAGGAAACTTGTCAATTATCTACATTAATTAAACTAACTACTCAATCTCAACTTTAAATCCCTTTAATACTAGTCCTATAATCCTAATCTGTCACTTTCACTTGTTATATACGTACTCGTACTCTTGGGCATAAAAACCAAATTTTTTTAAATAAAAATATGAATGTATTAAGAATTATTATAGGGAATTAGATAAAAGGGGACATATTACTTTAGAGCCTAAATTCTCTAAAATGTTCAGCTCAAAAATTCAGAAAATTTCAAAATTTCTGCCCCTCAAAATCACAATTTCCCCTAACAGTATTCTTATACCTAGTAATAAATATAAATCTACGATTTCAAAATTCCAATTCTCAAAATCATTTACCTAAACTAATTTGCTAGCGATAAGTGATAGTGATAAGTACTGATAAGACTAATCATAAGTCCAAAAATATAACTAAGGATCATTTTTCAAAAATAATTATTCTTTACCTTACCTGACATTTTACAAGTCCATTTTCCATTGAGTTTTTTTTGCCAAATTCTCTAAACTATTATCGTGTAGGCTCACTTTTATATAGGTAAGTGTTTTTTATAACGATTTATGATTATGATGATACTTGTTGAATTGATGATCACGACTGAGGATGAAGATTATTTTAGAGAAAAAAATGTACCTCTAGTTGTACTATAGCTTATATAGGTAGTTATAAAAGAACAATTAAATCTCCATAAACTGGTAATAAATATGAGAAATTATATTTTGCAAGTTTATAATGGGATATAGAATATAATTGGCAATTTTGCACTCACTAAACTAACACTTATATATAGGTAGGGTAAAGTATTATGCCTCATCGATTTTGATTTATACAAATACTTGTAGGGTAGGGTATTTAGCAATAAATATTAGCATTAGCATAGAAATCTTTATAAGGTCTCTTAATATCGTTCTACTGCTATGCTAATGGTTGTAATAATGAGTAATAATTATGAATAATATGGTAGTTTAAAGCTTAAGATTAATACCTATATATACTTTATGTATGTCTACAAAGTTTGATTTTGGTTTTTGAATCTGCCGATCTTGAATCTTGACTAAAATAAAATAGTCAATATTGGATTTGCGGAAATTCTTAGAAAATTATGTCTAATAATAAGCCATTGAAGTTTGAAGGTGAGATTGAAACACGTAATTTATAAAGAAAATCTAGGTACCTATATGAAACTTAAAGTAAGATTTCTCTTGAGATATATACAGACACTGATCCTGAGACTAATTATAAGGTAACTTATTGTATTCTTTGACTGAATTTCTACATTCTAATAATTAGGTAAGTACCCTACTCGAATCTGATTTATTAGGCACTCTAGTAGGAACTGATCTTATAAAAAAGTTGTAATTTTTGCAAGTTTTGTAGGTACGAATACGAGTCTAATAATAATATTATGTCGATGCCAATCAGTCAAAAGACAATTTTTATACAATAATATCAAGAATTTGGTACAAAAATTCCGTGTTTTAGGAATATAAGTATAGCACTACGTTATTGCATGTTCTGTGAAATTGAAAATAATCATAATTTTTCACTTATTTACTTGTAAATCTGCCTTTGAAGTTTTTCAATAAGTAGATAATGTAAGTGTACAAAGGCTCAAGTTAGATAATATGTGAATACTGATATTAGCAATTAATGCAAAAAGTCTGTTTTATGATTTGTAAATTTTTGAGATTAAGGCTAGTATAGTATCTAGTATTAGAACTAGAACAGGACTAGAACTGTAGAACTAGTCCGTTTGATTTGATAAAATAGAATACCACAATTCATATAGGTCTATTTGACATCCAAATTTTTAGACATTTTGGCACTTGACAAAAAAAACCATCGAGTGCAATTTCAATAGACAAAATTTTGGCACATTCGGCTCATTTGAACTTGAATTTGCAAAGCAAATCCAAAAAAAAAGAAGAAAAAGACAAAGTGCATTTGAACAATTTTTTTAACCAAAGATTCAAGACCTAAACCATAGACCATTGACTATTGAGTATCATGTCCATTGTAGATAGTATTTCCCCTAAGGATATCTTTCCTAATCCTTGAAAAGTATATTACAAACTATTGTATAAATACATAGTACTATATCTATGATGTATACCTACATAAGTAAGTACTTTCTTAAGGTCTTTTCAAAGTATAAAATGAGAATTATAAATTCCAATTGGGTCTTCTTCCCAAGCCACAACCACCCCATGTACATAGTACATACTTATATGCATTTAAGCATATGTTTCTCAAAACCAAAATCTTTCACAAAACCTTCAAATGCACATTCTAACAATTCTAACAATCATTCTTGAGAGCGAGCGAGCAAGCCTGCATTTCTTATCCTCGATTTCACATAAAAACACAGATTTTGGCTCTCAACCCTAATTTAAATAGGGTAGGACGAAATACTTTTTACTCAGTTTTTTACCCAAGTTAATTACTCAATTAAACAAAGTGTACATCTAGATAATTCTTAATTAATTGGATCTGGGAGAATTAAGAAAAAATCCTAATTTTGATTGTAAAAGGTAAGAATTCTTTAGAATTTAGCTGATTTCAAATTATGTACAGACTTTTTTGGCATTGACCTATATTGGAAAATGTATAGATTGTGAATATAAATATTCAAATTCTCAATTGATTTGTGTGTCCTTTTTATTGCAAGTCGTATACCTTCAGATTTTTAATTAACTTGTTTATTTATGAATTTTATGATTTCTAATTTCAAGATTTCCAATATATGTGCATATAATAACTAATAATAAGATTCAAAATCTCAAAATTATGTTAAAATCATAAAATTTTATAAAAAATTATTGAGATTTTTTACAAATAGTTAGAACTTAAAAGGTAGGGTACTTGTATTTCATACTTGTTTGACAAACTTGTTCAGTACCTAATAATGAAATTTACCTTAAAAACTTAGACTTCTAGAATGCCAAAAATTTGTCAAAATTTTGAGAAATTTTACTAATAATATCCATTTCTTATAGGATTCCTATTCCTTCCAAAGACTTAATTAAGCTTTAAAATAGAATTTTCACAAACTAAGCATGAATTGAATAAAAAACTGACAATACTGACAAAAAACTATGAAAAATTTCAATTTTGAAACCCTAGATTTCGTAATGTCGAATGTCGAGATGTGATGAAACTCGGATTTCAAATTGAAACCTGAGATAAGAAATACCCAAGTGATGTCATATCATACACTAGTTAATTTTCCAATATAAATTAATTAGCTCTGAAAACCCAGAGCATGGGGCATGGACTCAATTTTTCAAGAAAATACAGATTATATATTGATACCTATCCAAAATTAGAATTTTTGGTGTGGATTTAATTAAAAAAACAATAAAACTGATGCATATCTAGCTATGTAGGTATACTATACTCGTACATTCTACAAAAATCTCAGAAACCTTTGCATTTTTCCACATACCTATCTATATGTTAATTTAGACAATTTTTCCCAAAAAAATTTGTGTAAATTAATGCTAACCCGCGTAGTAAATTAAAAGTTCATATACCTGCACTAATAAAGTTTGGCTTTTTTATATTTCTGTTAAATGACTGAAATTTTAAGTATTTACAATTTGAGTAAACATTAGCTAATTAAACATTTTTTTAAATTTCAGGTACCTATCTACCACTACATTATACAGAGATAGATCATTTAAGCAAAAATGACATTTTAAGCATATGTTTTAAGCGTTAAAAAACACAGTTGTAAAGGCAGAAAGCGGAACGCGAAGTAAAAATTTGTCTAAAAAACTATTTATAAGGTAGGGTACTAAACTTTACGGTGGTGTATTTGGTCTTGGTCGACAATTTTTTCAAAAGTAAGTTTATTTATTATTGTATATTTAAATACAGATAGAAATTTAGATAAGAATGCTTGATTTTTGCACAATTCACAATCCCAATTGTAAATTACGATTATAATGCTCTACTAACTAGCTGTTATCTAATCTAGCTTTTATCTACTCCTCTTATTAAATATAGTAGGTACTTGACTAGTATATAGTTTGAAAGTTAAATAGGTACTTAAGCTCGATTATTATCTTTTTAGAACCGGAAATGAACTGAAGAGATCGAGGATTTGAGGCAATGATATTCAAATGACTAAATTGGAGAAATTATTTTTATTATTTTATTTCGTCAACTGGAATAGAGTATTTTTATTGTGATAAATATATTGACATCCGGACCTTCAAACAGAGAATGAAAATGTAAGATAAGTCAAAACTTGTATAAATTGGAAGCTCTCTAACAAGTAACAAACAAGCAAGTGTCAAAAAATGATGTTTGGACTTCGAAGATCCCATTTGTATAATGTCTTTCTACTACTCATTTTTCTAGCAATTTTATACTTTATATCAAATCAAATCCTGAGTCAAGATCAACAGAATCCATATCAAATTACTGTAGATTTCGAACCAAAACTTTTGCTCAACTGGAACTCTGAACAAATTGCCAACAATTCTGGACAAATTACATATCAAAATATTTCTAGTACTTCTACGAGTACGACTATTAGTGTTATAAATATTGATGAACAAGAACAAGAACAAATTACAGAGACCGTATCTGAAAGTGAAACTACACAAATTGATTGGCTCAAGATATTTAAGGTAAAACATCATAATTACCTATACAAAATAATGCAAATTAATATGACCGATCTGCAAAATTGTTTACTATCTATAATGTGTCTAATAGTTGAATATAATAACTCCATTGTTCAAAAAATTAGAAAATTTTGTTCGATAGCTTTTTACAAAGGGATCAGATTGGAATTTTGAGTATTTTTCAAAGTATTCTGTATCTATAATCAGTAGGGTACTTGAGCAAATCAAGGCCTAAAAAACTCAAGACCCCCATTCAAATAAGTATTTACCTATACAAGTAAATTTTTAATCAAAATTTTAGAAATTTTTGATATAACCAATTCAAATAGGTTTAAGATAGTCGTATTTGACCAGCCAGGTACCTACCTACTAAAATTTAGTACCCTACAAAGGCAAACCTATAAGCTAAGTATCACTTTATGTGAAGTGTGGACAGGTCATAAAATACTTTATAATTTTTTACAGGATACAGTGAAGAAAGTATCGAATATATTCTCACCGAATTATTTACCCGAATTCCGCAAATGGGCTATAGATAAGGAGAGATCCTTCGTTGCAAACGAAATGATTGGATATAAATTCCAGAATCAGAAGACAATTAACAGGTAATTTAAGTAAATTTTGTAATGTTTGATTATCAAAGATTCTTGGATTTAGACGAGACTTTAACTTTAACCAATTTAAAAATTTTTTCCAGAACGATAAATGATTTTGTGATGGAGAAAGGTGGTAATCCTATAAGAAATGTGATTTTCACAACCTGGAGATCAGGATCCACATTTTTAGGTAAATTCCTGTAGTTTTCAAGTCATGGTGTGAGTTTATGCTAGCTTATTGTACAGGTGATATATTGGACTCACATCCAGCAAATTTTTACCATTATGAACCATTGCTTCACTATGAAATTGTTCAAGTGAGGTCTGGAAAATTAGCTCAGGATGGACTGAGAGTTTTGAAGGATCTCCTCTATTGTCGATATTCTAACTTAAGTAAGTATATCATACAGAAATAACAAAAATACATCTAACATTAATAAGATTATTTATTTTAATTCAATGTAATTATAGCTGAATACTTAAAATATGGTGAAGAAAGTCACTGGGTTTTTAATCATAATTCAAGAGTCTGGCAATATTGTGAAAAAAATCACGAAGGTAATCCAATCCTTGCTATTATAATGTATACCAGATACAAATATTCTTGACATGATAATTTTAATTTTGTAGTTTGTTGGGACCCTGAATTTCAATCGAAAATGTGCAGATTGTTTCCGTTTCAAAGTCTCAAGACTGTCCGAATGAGACTTAAACTCGGGAATGAACTTTTAGCTGATCCAAAGTAAAAGTTTTTACAATTTATAATTCAGCTCAGAATATCATATTTAAACCAAGTTTGTTCAACAACCACCTAGACAGATACTACAAATCGTATTTTTATCTTTTAGATTGGATATAAGACTTTTACTTTTAATAAGAGATCCCCGAGGAACAATACAATCAAGAAAACACAGGTATAGATAACCTTTAAAAATATCTTTGCAAATCTTTACTAAATATGGTTTTTTAGGGAATGGTGTCCAGGAAATTCAGATTGTGATGATCCTAACAAATTATGTTCAGATTTAGTTCAAGATTATTACGATGCCAAAAAATTTAGAAGAAAATACCCAGACAGATTTATGTAAATACCTATCAAATACTTTAACAAAGGTTTTTAAAAATTCTAAATTTTCTAAATTTTAGGGCAATCAGATATGAAGATATCTCGCGTAATCCTTACTCAGCTGTTAGAAAACTTTTTAAATTCTTTCGCTTAGAATTTCATCCCAAAGTTGAGGAATTCCTCAACTCACATACTCGTGTTAATATCGGTGGGGTTTCATCTACGTTTCGTGACTCAAAGGCTGCACCATTTCATTGGAAAAAAGATTATCAAGATTTTAGTGAAATTGAGACAATTCAAAAAAGTTGTGGAAAAGCCATGGAACTTTGGGGATACAAAAAAGCTATAGATCAAGCAGATTTAGCAAAATCTGATTTCGATCCTGTTTTAACTCCACCTTGGCCAGAAATGAATATACCTCAAGATCAAGAGAATGAAAACGATAAACATTCTAACATTACCATTTTTTAACACGACTTGACAATAATACCTTTAACAATAACAAATACGTAAACAAAGCTCAATTAAAACACTAATTTAATTTAAATATTTTAACTATATTAACTATTTATTTATTTTTTTGAAAATATGAATTACTTATCTTTTTACACTCGTTAATTAATTATGTGAATAAAGACAGACCTTAAATTATTATGATAAAGTTGATTTGAAATATCAAAAATTCATAGAATACAGTATATACATACGATTTAAATTTTAAACTTAAAAATAAAGGAATATACAATGTGATTATTTCATTTTTTGGTTTGGAAATTAACTCTAGAATAGGTAGAAACTTATTAAGTATGTAATTAAGATTATTGTAATGTGTACGGATCAAAACTTGAAAATACAAGTGATTTTATACAAAAAAACAAACAAATACTTACATTCATTTTAGAAAAAAGTATAAAAGGAGAAAGCCAAGTGTTACTTTATTTCCTCTCATTTATTTGTCGGTGATTTGAAGTGAGCCAAAAATTCCTTGAATCATTTTTACTTGATCCTTTTGTTGGCATTTCTTATTGTATCTGGAAAGTTTAAAGATTTTTAGTCATTAGTTGCTATTTAGTTGTAAAAAGTATTAAGTATTAACCTAATGTTTAATAAAAATATAATAAAAAATCAGAAAGAAATGACCTTTAAAATATCTTAATTTGGTTTTGTTGTTAATTTATCTATTAAAAGTGAAAGTTGTCAAAATTAGGCACTTACTTTTCGGATATTTCCTCAACGGACCATTGCAGAGTTTTCGAGAAATCCTTTTTCTCTGAAGCAACAACTCGAGGATTTGAAACTAGGCTTGAGGCACACTAAAAGTATGAATAAAAATTAAATTTAACCTTTGAACTATTTTAGTAGGTATATATTATGTAAATATGACTTTGGCTTACCAAAAAGATTCCAAAAAGAGCTCTCATACTTTCACTATTTAATTTAAACGCTTGCGAATAATAGTTTAGCGCAAATTTAAGATTTTCAATCCCACCCATTGTATATCGTATTTCAGCAAGTCTTTGGTGTACGAAAAAATTATGCGGATTTTGTAAAACTAGTTCTTCTGCACAAAATACGGCTCTTGCGAAATCGCCTTCAGTCAAATACAAATCACATAACTCTGACCATGCTTCTACAAAGTTAGAAAAAACATTAAATTTAAAAGGTTATAGTTATATATATGCTATTTATAAAGCACGACATGAATCTTGTATCTTACCTTGATCGCTCATAAACTTATTCAAATATTCTGTAAGTTCTTTTATTGCTTCTAAATTTTTTCCTTGTGATTTTAATATGGCAATTTTTCTCTTATATGCTCCAGAATTAGTATCGTCTTTCTTAATCATTGTTTCCAGTCCTTTAACTGCTTCATCATATCTTTCCAGTGCTTGTAGTCGCAGTACTTGAAGTGATCTGTGTAAATCCAATCGAAAATTAAATATATACCTAATCTATGTAAAATTATCTTGATGATCATAATATTATAGTACTTACCTCACTCTATCACTATTTGGAAATCTTTCTTTTAATTCTAATATTGCATCTTCTGCGACATTATAATTATCTGGTAAAAAAATATAAAAAGGATAATCTGTATTTGCAATTTGCACACTAAAAATGCATAAAATTAGTCTTTTCTAGACAATTTATCAAAAATTCTTAACAAGTTTACTTACGTATATCTAAAGCTGCAACTGCGACTTGTTCCAGAATCATCCACTCTAAAAACCAAAGGTAAATTAAACACCGACACCGACAGCAACATCAACCGACATTATCTTTTGGCAGAGATAATTAAACTTACTTTCGTCCCCCAACTTGGACGTATTTGATGCCAGATATGAGAGCCACAGTTCCATAATTTCCTCACCCTTTCGTTCATTATCCTCTCGCCATTTCCTTAACTGATCTCGAGCTTCTAAAAATACACAAATCAAAATTTCATAAATTATGTATCTAATCATAAATTATAAATAACACCAAAATTTGGTTTCGGTGTAATTCATTTTCTACTCAATTTTAGCTTAGCTTAGAAAAACCAGGTATGGACTCAGCGTGACATTCACATAATTGAGCCCATAGTCTAGTTTTTCAGAGCCGAATTATCTGAACATTGAGCATATAAAAACAAGGCCATATACAAAACTTTTAGGTAAAATAAAAAATTACGAAATTGATTGGTAATTGGTATACGAACTTAAAAGTTCTTAAAAATCAGATATTGTCACTTACCCTGCCAAGACTTGACATTGGCCGCCATGATTTCGTCAATTTGATGGAATTAGAACCGGAAATGGACCATAAAAAGTTAATTGAGCTTAATTAAATTTAATTAAAATTCTACAAAAAATTCCAATTAAAAAAAAGTGATGTGGAATTTGAGGTTTTGAAAGTTGAGCTCATTTCGACAAAAATTTCTTGAAATCGAGGGGTAATACGAGATTTCGATTTCATTCAGATTCAGATCAAAAAATGTAAAAAAGCACATAATTTCAGCTCTGAAAAACTAGAATTGGGCCTCAAATATCTAAGAAAATGCAGGTCTTATTGGCAGTTGAGCCTTTTTTATATAAATATCTCCTTTTTTTAGAGCTAATTCTATTCAACAACTCATTCATCATATCATTGATGATGGTTTATAAAAGAGAAAATCTCGATTCAATCCATTTCATTTCAATTTTCAATTTGGAATTTGGACTTTGGACTTGGTCTCAATTTTTAATTTGTGGATTTGATTTGATCCATCAAAACCAAAACGAATCCGAAATATCCAAATTCCAGTAGAGTTTATCAAGATCAAAATACATAATTTAGGTAGGCATAGGCATCAATGAATCTGAATCTGAATGAATCTGAAAAAAAAATCAAATAATTCAGCTCTGAAAAACAAGAATGATTGATGCTCAATTTTATAAGAAAACAGAATATTTCAAAATAGTATTAACAGTATAATGGATGGTCATGTAATTTTTATTTTTAGATCAATATCTGCTATTTCATAATCATAATCTAATCATAAATTCAATAAGTTCATATAATTGAAATCCATCAAGAAATCCATGTTACATTTTTGAGGATTTTTGGGAGAAAGCTATCAGATCAGAAACAGAAAAGTATAGTATCTCTGGTAATTTAGTAATTTATGGACCTATGTAAAGTGTAAAGACAAAACTATTCAAGTACTATCGAGTGTAAGTACATTAAAAACTAAAATATCATCCTTTTTTATTAGGAGGAATCAAAATTATTTATCGTGACCAAATTATAAGAGTTGCACAAAATTATTGTTAAAAATGGTTTCTACTTATGGACAAGGTTATAGGTCTTTTCTGGATTGCAAACATTGTTTAGGTAAATCAAACTTTAGGATATTTGATACTTTACATCTATGAGATTGTTCTATAATTTGATATTTTATTAAGATTCTCGAGTGATCGGTGTCAGAGGTCGAACTTTAAGAGAATTAGACATTGCTTATCGTAACCGCAAAAGACGTGGTGGACTTGACTCACTAATGGTCGATGACTCGAGGAATTTGTACGTGCCCAATGCATACAGATCTGAATATGGTGCAGGTAAAAATTTTGACAAATTTAAAAAGCCTTTTTGGTCAAATAGAAAGGTCAAATGTATAATTTCCAGGTGGAGATTGTTGTGGGCTGAGCCGTCGATCATTTTGTGGTGCTGGTTTTGGTCGACTCACCTGTGACATGGCATTAGACCGAATGGCCAACTGTCATGCCAATTGTCGTGCATGTCGATATTGGACAAATAATCCTTGTTTCCCATATTGCAAAGACAATGGGCCGAGTAGTTGTTGTACCGACTGCACGTAAGTCATCAAAAATTTAAAAAATACCAATTTTTGTGCAAATTTTTTTTTAATTTAATTTTTAGAGGATCAATGCTTCCCTGTGGTCTAAAAAGAAATAAATGCAATCCCGATGCAGACTGGAGATGTAAATTAGCGATGGTTGATTGTGACTATGGGTGTTGTTGTAAATCTTGCTGTAGCATACCTGAATGCCCACCATATCTGGGTCAAAGGTCAGGCTTATAAAAGTTTTTAAATACCTTAAACACCCTAAATAAAATGTTTATACAGGAGAGGGGCAAGGTATATGAGTTGGTCACATCCTACAAGAGGTTTTAAATTACACAATTTTTAACTAAAATTCATTAAATTTCTAATATGAGACCCTTATTTTCTAGTTCCATTTCCTCGACCCCACGTCTTCAATAACCAAATCAAGACTTTTCCTTATAAACTTTGTTAATCTCGAAATTCTTAATAAAATTACAAATCATACATGCTATACTTATAGACAATAAGGATCTAAAGAAAAGTGCACAAGATCTGAATTTCTCTTGACTGATATGTTGATATAACTTGAAATTTTATTTAATGCAGTTACATAATGTCCTTTACAATTTAGATTTGACTACAAAAGTTGAGATTTTCTGAAAATTTTAAGGTGTTTTACAATCTTCGCCATTCTTCTTGAGTGTTTCATCTCCATTAAAATCCCCATTTTTGTCATTTTTGCCATCATCGGCTTCGGGTTTATCATTACTATTTTTTCTAAAATCATTACTTCTTCTAGTTGAGACAATCGCGAGTCTGAGAGTGTCAATAACCCGAAGTTTTCTACGCCTCTCGACACAACACTCGATTAGGAGGATACTCACAGCGAATATAAATCCTCCACTGAGAATGTAGAAGGATCCTTGCATGTCCTGGAGTCGGACATTTTGAACCCTTTTGACAAGTCCAGCACCTGAGCCAGCTATCATCGAACACTTGTCCTTTGAGGGCCAGAATTGTCTTTGGATTCTCTTGATCATTCCGTTCTCAAGCATACCTATCATAATATAATCAATATCATTAAAGAGATTTGTGAATTTTAGGCTTTCTAAAATTAAAGTTTCAAAATCAAATATCTCAATTTGCATTTTATGACTAAAGTGTAATTTCATTTCATCCCTATTTTCGTTGAATTTAACCCTATATTTTGGGTTTAACTTTACCCCTGTATAAAATTAATCCAAAAATTTTTCCTAGTTTATAGGGCAGAGGTAGACCAAAATTATATGGGTAAATTCAACCAAAATAGGAACGAGATTGGGTCGGAATCATCGGGATTTTTAATTAGAATATTTGCATAAATTTTGGATACTTTTGATTTCATTGTTGAATAGATTGAGGTATGGACTTGTTCTTGGGACAATCATGGCGATTTGTTCTTCGAATATTTCTTCAGCTCCAAGCACGTATTCACATTCTTTGGTCTTGACCTGTTCTTCTGAGACTTTAAGATCAAATATCAGAAATATTAGATTATTTTTAGATACAAAATATTGAAATATTGATGAAATGCTTACCTTTCATCATGAGGGTGATCTTCCAATCAATGTAGGCATGCGAGGAGTCTCTTATGAGGTCGACCACAGTGTCATTGAATCGTTCATGTCGTTCACCACCTTCGTACAGATCTTGGAATTTTGTGTTATTTGATCTCTAAAAAATAAAATGATATACCTACATTTTATAGCCATTCATTCGTTAATTAAGGATTTCAGATTTCAGGATGCTTATAACATAAAGTCTCTAATCTCTAATAAAACTGTCAAATTTCAAAATAAATTTTAATGAAAAGTCCAATTTTTCTGATTGAAAGTTTGGATATTACTCATGGATGGCAAGATTAAAAATTTATATTCAATCAGGTTTAAAAGGTTCTTTATGTAGCCTACATATATAGGTATACGTTTAGCTATTTATATGTCAATACGAGTAATAGTGATAGACCAACATAATAGTTAATTGATTTTATATTTTTATTATAAACCAAACCAATAAATGTCCTTCGATGTCACTTCCTGACCGAAAACCCCATGTTCGTACACCACGACGTCTTATAATGTCATCGATTGAATTCACAGATCCTTCAACTATTGACAAAAAACAAAAATGTTCAAATACGATATTTTCTGTAAATATATGGGTACTTTGTATATATGTATGTGTATGTATATGTATGTATATATGGGTATATAGTATATGTATATGTAAGATAAAAAGTAGTACTAATAATATGTACGAGTACTTTAGTATTAAAAAGTAATAAAAATGTAACCTTTAGGGTAGGTAAGAAAAGCTACCAAAGATCCACAATATGAAGTAGAGAGTGCAATCACGAATAACCACCACATGACCATCAAAAGTCGACCTACATATTTCAATGGCCAAAGTTAAAAAGTCAAAAAAAGCTCTCAACTCAAAAATTTAAAATGTAGCTCATTTCATTTCTACCTGAATTCGCTTCTGGACGATTGACTACTGAGCCACCTTTTTGATTATTTAGATTTAGAATTAGAAAATTGATAAATTGATTGTCAATACAAATATCAATATAAAATTCTGGATAAATTAAAAAAGATACAAACCTTGCTGAACAAGGGAGCCAAACAAGAACCAGAAGCAATTTTTCAATTGGAAAAGCCCACGACCGGTGACTTTGTCATGATAAGGGTAAAATTCGGACCATCCATGAATAAAATATAGAGCAAAGGATGTGACGACAACCGATATCGCAATTCCACACCAAACCTACCAAATTTTGGAAAAAAATTGAAAACTATCAACTAGGTACCTTTAAGCCATATTATACAGACTAGTAGTACCCTTTAGAATTACATACCTCGAAATGATAAGGATCAGCAAACATGAGAAATCTCATAAGTTCAGATCTCCTTCGGACCATAAAAGTGTAGGTTTCCCTTTCAAATGCCAAGGTATAGTTGACCACGCCTGCTCTCTCAGGGGTCACTGTGACTAAAATACAAAAAATGATCTTTATAACAACATTTCTTCGAATTTTCTAAACATTTTGCTTATCAATCTCTAAAGGATCATTCTTCTGACTTTAAAAAAAATCAAAAATTGTAGATACTAAAAAAAGAAGTAGTTTGTATGTTAATTACAAGCAGCTGCTGCAATCAAAACTTCATTGTCGATAACCATTCCAATGACACCATCCCATGATCCTTGTGAGCCAAGTTTACCCCAAAGGGAACCACCACGAGGCAAAATGACATTGTAGGTAAAGTTCAATTTGTCAGCCATCATATTAAAAATCTTAAAAAATGCAAAAAAAAATTTCAATTTAGAACTACATATTTATATACACCTAGTCCTAAATTCTAAATACAAGTAGTTACTTAATTAATACTTTAAGATTTACCTCAAAAATGAGTCCAGTATAAATTGTTTTACCAGTTATAGGATCAGTTTTAAAGATTTGCCAAGGTGGAAACTGCAATTAAAAATGATTTTACTAACGAATTATGATCAAATTTTTAACCTTTTATATACATACATGAAATGAAGCTACATTTATTTCTCTGCCTCTAAACCCACCAGTTACATGAGGGAAAATATCATCGTCCAAATTTATGCCCTGGTTTATAAATGTAAAATCTTATAAAATGACCAGTTGGTAGAAAACGTGACACTTGGTATTAAAGCCCAAGAATACCAAAATGTCTAGTTGTTTATTATTTATTTATAAAAACCAAATAAGTGTTCCAGAAACCGACGTTGAAAACTTTTTTCCCAAACTTTCCATTCTCGGCTGTGTTGAAAACCCAAGATTTCGGATTTTGAGTACATTTCAAGACCTTCTCGTTTAATTGACTCTATAAATAAATATTTTGTAAATAAAATAATCCCTAAAATCTTGTTTGTTTTAGGGGGGTACCCCCTAAAACCTAAGGATCAAAGTACGTACTTTGATCCTTTGAATAATTTTTAAAACTCTTTCTGGTCTACTGTCTTTGACAAGCTCCCATTCTTCATCAGAAACTAAAAGAGACCATATTTATAATCTCCCATAAAAATATCAAAAATTTGCAAAATTTCGAAATTTATACCTTGAGCAAAATCAAGTTCTTCTTTTGCGGCGAAATGCTCAACCACTTCAGAAAGCATTGCCAAAATGAACTCAACAACACAAAAAAGTTGATTCTAGATAATATTCGTAAAATTTCGGGACAAAATTGCATTTTTCATAGCTGAATTTGAATTAAATATGGTTTTACTACTGTATTACCTTGTTTTCTTCACGAATTCCTGAGAAAGTGAGAAATGCAATATTGACACCTTCATCGATGACCCTTTTTGTGATGTAATTCCATTCATTAGGTTTTTTGGTCCGATCATTCGAGATAAAGAGCCATTTATTCCCGATTTTTAGCATTGAATTTCTTTTTGCCTTGAAACATTCAATGATTAAATAGTAATGAAAAATTTAATGAGCTTACAATTGAAAGAAACGAGTCTACAATCGATGCTGAAATTCAAAGTTTTTAAAATTCGGAATAATTAGACATGATTATAATTGTACCTTGAGTTATAACAATGAAATTTCCATCTGATCTTGAATATTTTTGTAAAATAACTTCAAGTTGGTTATCGCTAAATAGATATAGGTATTAGGTATATAGGTTAATGAATGAGGTTGATTATTTAAGGTAGTATAGTAGTGCATTTTTTTAAGGAACTTACAATGTTTTAACAGCACTCAAACTGTCCATTTCAAATAATGAGATGGCTACATCAGATAATTCATCTTGATGACTGAAACCGCGGATTACCGTGTCCAATACACCCTTGCCTACAAAAATACTTATGAACCAAATTATGCATAACGACTGATCGAAACAAAATTTTGGCGACAACTGATCGAATTTTTCTAAAACTTTTCCAAATTTTCAAAAGTCCTTACCTATATCTACTTGTAAACTTGTACTAGGTAGTTTTTGTATAAGCAAAAAAGGTCTTTTGTATTTTCGATCAGTTGCCGTTCGATCAGTCGTGTGTTCAATTCGGAATCGGAAGCGGAAGGGTACCCCTATTGCCTTTAAGTACCTATATAAATTTTTTTTGACAAGACGGAAAACAGACAAACTTAGTGGGCATTATAGCTCTCTTTTATCGACTTTCCCCATACCTAATTTGACTGAAATAATACAAGTATTTATACCTGTGTACCCTACCCAAAATTTAACATTACATACACTCTCTATAATATGTCAATTATAGAATATATTTTATAATTATTGCAATTATTATATAATTATTGCAATTATTCAAAGTTAATTTGATTTCATTTCAGCGACCCTTTTTGGAGAAAATCTCAGAAATCTGACTTTCACCCACTTTCTCTTCAAGTAGGTAAAGATCTACATTTTTAGCCCTTTTTGAATATTTTTGACTAACTGTTCTTTCAGCAGTGTTTTAATGACTGTATTTAACAAAAGTAAGTCAATTAGGAAAAACGCTGGGTATTATTGGTCTGAAAATTCAAATTGTTAGTCTGGAGAAAGTTCCAGTACTGGGTTACAACAACCTCTAAACGAACAGTAATGTAGCTAAAAATTGTGAGAAACGTTAAATTATCGATTTTATGTTGGTTTTATCTATATTGAATGATTATTACCAGATTGTTTATCATAGATTGTAACAGACTGGAATGCAAGAAAATGTTATAATTATTTCATAAAATTGACTAAAACTTGCTAATTTTTTTAAGTAAATAGGTACGTGTCTCCATTCTGGCAAAGCATTTGTCTGACGGAGATCGACAATCAGTTGATGCAAATCTGCCATATCTTGGAACCAAGTTATTGGGATCACTAAGGTCAATTATTTAGAGATTAATAATTTTTTCGCTTATTTGTGATATTCGCTTTAATCTTAATACCGATGGAAGTTTCAGCATCAAGCCTTGGACAACCTGGGTCTAAAATTTATCAAAAATATGCCAAAATCTCTCTTTTAACCAACTCTCTTTCTCAGCAGGATATTTTTTTTTACTTGTAATTCCAATATGAATAATTGATCCAAAAGTCTCCGTCACCCTTTTATTAAGCTCATGTGTTTCCTCACAATTAGTTATAGACATTAGTACAGAAATCTCAGAATACTGTGCAAGATCATCATTAAAATCCAAAAATGTCACATTTATATTCGAGATTCGAGTCGAGTTGAAAGTTTCATTCGCATAGAGCTTTCGATTACCTTCTAATATCGTTGATTCTACCTTTAGACCAAATTATACAAAATTAGAAAAATTGAGCTATAAATACAAAGTTAAATACAAAATTTAAGATTTAATTACAAGACTTAATAGCCCTCTTTCAATGTGTGATATATTTCTAACAGAAATTTTCTCAGTTGATGAATACATACCTGGAAATTAAAGTTCAAAGGTCAAGAAAAAGTTATTTTTTATGACTATTTGACTTACCAAGAACAAGATTTCTATACAAGAATTGCTCGCAATTTATTTGATTGATAAATACTATTAGAATGAAGATCAGGATATTTGGCAAAAATATTTTTGGATTTGAACGCTCCATTTTTACTGTACTATTCTATTTTGTAATCAAATTGAGACTGATTCGTATACCTAGCTTTCAGATTCTGGATACTTTTATTTCAAAATAGAAATAGAAATAGATACCTCTCTAGTAATAAATTATTCAAATCTAATAGGTATAAGGTATCAGGTTTGATTTTAGACTTGAAGCCTAAAGTGAAGTTTTTCCTATTCTAATTCTATCAGATTCGAAAAACTGTAGGTAATCGACTTATTGACCTCAAGTTCTAAAATAAAATAAAGTTGAGCAAATAAGCAGTCAGAGTTCGGTTTAAATAATAAAAAAGCATTATTTATTGGTACCTAAATATTTAGAATTTTTCATATAATCGATTCGATATAAGATAAGGTATATTTGGTTATTCAAAATCAAATCAAATGTATATTTTGACTATAAGTTTTTATTTATGCTGTGTTAATTTGTCAAGATCTTTTAATGAAAACTCGGGTGTTTGTTGTTTTAAAGGTTTCGGTTGAGATGGATCAGGTTTCCAGGCTATAAAGAAGATGACTTGATAAGTGGCTGGTATACTACCATCTTCATTACCGTACATTTCTGTAAATAAAAGTTGCATAATTAGATACATACATTTATCAGTAGTTCTTATTCATAAATAAATGATAATTTTCGGATTACCTTTATAGATAGAGGCTGCAGCAAAGAGTGTATCACGATTAATTCTTACATTTCTTTTCCAGGAAGCATTATTCTCCGACATTCCTTTCAAATCTTCCATTAATTCAAACATACTTGGATAACTGATACGAAATTCTTGAACATCCAATGTTAACATTGTAAATCCATTTATGCTTAATAGTCCTCCAATATCGTTAATTTCTGCAAAAGGTGATATATGAGATCCCATACCCTAGTAGTCAGAATTATAATTAAATCAATGCAAATAAAAGAGTTCAAATCATTTAGTGATTTATATTTTTTTACCCCTTCTCGCTCCATTTCTGTAAGTTGTAAAGAACATCTTAATTCATACAAAGTTTGACAGCCGAACATGGATCCTAAAAGTTAAGAAAAAATGCATTACAGAATACTTTACAAGTATTTTGCCAAGATTTGAATTTGATCAACCTAAAAATGCTCCATCAGGTTTAAGAATATCATGAACTTTTCTAAATGTTTTAGGTAGATTATTTACCCAATGTAAGCTAAAATATATAATTAAAAATACAGTAGTTATATAACATAGGCTAAATATGTTTTTTTAAATATTATATAAATAGCTAGCTAGTAAATACAATATTCTCTACTTTTAAAAACTTACTTTAAATTTGATACAACTAAATTAAACATATTATCCTTTAATATAATATTTTCTTCGTCCATTAAAATTTTTTGACAAGGAACATCGTCCATAGGAGGTTTGACAATTGAAAGATAAGTCGGACTTGAATCACTCGCTATTATAGATCCAATGTTTCTCTAAGAAAAACAATAAAATCATTAAATATGTTGCTCAATCACTTTTACTTTCTATGTTTTATATATTTTCTTAAGTATTAGATATAATATAATGTACAGTATAGTAGTATAGTAGAGTAGAGTAGATATAAATGAACTTGAATTGTTAATGCATATGTACACTGTACAACTTGCAACTACAACAAGTACAAGTTGTTTACTAACTTGTACTACAACTGTACAATTATGCATTTATCAGAACAGGTATTCGAGATAATTGTTACAGAATGAAGGTCAGAGATAACCATTAATTTGGTCCATTACCGTACAATTAAAATGTATGTATGTAAAAATAATCACTCACGCACTTTACCAGCTAAGTACAGCCTCAATTAATATAGGGTACTTACTCGACTAAAATGTTGCAAAACATATCCTTTACCACAACCCAGATCCAAAACGTATTCAAAATTACGTTTAATATCTCGGACTCGATCTGCTATGATAAATCCAACCTAAAATTTTAAAAAATATCATTATTATCATTAAACTTAAACTGGCAATTTTACCTTAAATACTTTATCAAATCTTTATCCTAACTCCTAACCTAATCAAATGGATAACAAATTTCGAATTTGACTTGAATATATGCCTATTTGCCGACTGGTAATGGTAATTCGTTTGGTAATTCCATACTATTGTAATTTATACGGATTAGGTATATATCTACTTACTACTTCTCATTATATATATTATGAGAACATAAACTAAGGTCTACTATCACTATCAAGTACTACATGATTACATGGTCCATTCCATAACAAATACTCGTACCTAAGTAGGTACCTAACATAATTCATAGAACCAATATTCATTTACTCATAATACTCATGAAGGTACTTGATGTATTTTTAGAATTAGGGTAAATTTAAATTCACTATTCCAATTCCAATTCCAAATGATGCCAATTTTCTACTTAAAAAATTGGGAACAAAATCTGGATTCAGACCTATATTAAAGAACGAGATAAAAATTTCATTATCGGTATGGGTAATAGGTAGGTAACATACATTAAATGTAAATTAAAATCGAAAGTACTTAAGTACAAGTACCCTATACTCAATATTTGGGTTTACAAGTACCCTAGTCCCGTCCAGGTAGTACTAGTATAAATACTAGACTAGGGTAAGGGTAGGGTACTGTACTAGAGTATTTTTATTAATACAAATGCAATCTATGATTCTGATTTTTGATCATTTAGCAAATGAAGTGAACAAGCACTTTTGTTCATTTCATTTGCTTATAAATAAATAATTCAAATCCTAAAATTATAATTTAATTATCGATTGGCTATAAAAAATCTATTGTAAATAACCCATGTAAAGATAACCCTTTATATTAGTTATATATTATTCTTTTCATTTTTAAAATACACACCAATACCAATGTACAATGTATAACATGTAATGTAGTAAATTGATGGTAAAATCAAAATTTCAGGACTAAATTTAATTTAGATTATAAATTATTGGATATAAATAAGTTAACTAATCGACATTTTTAAAATCTTCTATACCATTCAACTAATAAATTTGGAACTTGGATTGGATGTTATTTAGAAAAATTAGATTTAAAAGTTAATA
Source organism: Nanhermannia cf. coronata Gr-Ori-00579 (assembly GCA_034699045.1). NCBI lineage: Eukaryota > Metazoa > Arthropoda > Arachnida > Sarcoptiformes > Nanhermanniidae > Nanhermannia > Nanhermannia cf. coronata Gr-Ori-00579. The sequence goes on from JAQIXA010000518.1 coordinate 20,962, forward strand.
ATAATATTAATAATGGAAATATTAAAATTAAAATGAGCTTTTTACTTACCTCCTCTTTAATATAGTCAAATTGTTCATGTTGGTCCATTAAAAGTGATCTTTCTCTCTGAATTAACTTACATTGACGGTCGAAAACATTTAAATGACTTGGTTTTGATGGTGTCCCAGATTTCGGTACACTTTTCGATATCGATGAATATTTTCTTGATAATTTACTGATACTACATGATAAATCCTTTGGTAATGGTAAATTTAAATAGCTACAAAATGGATTGGCTAAACACCTAAAAAACACTCGGTCTAACTTAAAATTCATAACAAAATGGTAAAATTAAAAAAGGTCAAAGTTGACAATTATAAATAACAATTACAATACTAACTACACACACAATACAATTAAATTACTTTAAATTAAAAAATAAAAAAAAATAAAAACACAAAAATTGATGAATGTGAATCCGCGAAATCCTACCGAATTTAGCTCTAAAACTTGTCTCGAAAATCTCTTTGTTCACAAAAAGCATTTTTTTTTAGAAAAAAGAGTGGCCGATGATTTATGTCCTTTAATAATTAGCTAATTGTTTTATATATTGTCCAGGATTGATTCACGATATGATATATGTGATAGAATTGACATGTCAGGTCAAATTTCGAGTTTTAAAAGTTGATTATAGGCAATGGTCAGTCCTTATTAAAGCTTAAAGTCATTAAATTAATTGGTCCATTTTTGAAGTTTTTGATTTTTTTTGTGGATGTCAAGGTCATAGGATGTGTACTTCGAAGTAATCTGAATTTGTTTCAAATTTCTAGATAAATGGGTAAAATACATTAGAATTAGATCAAAATTACATAAAAAAAGTTAATTTAACAAAAACAGACCTTTTGATCCAGATCCAGAGGAGGTTGAGATTGAGGATTATGATTCAAAAGTGCTGGAAATTTATTTGTATTCGATGACACATACTCGACGAAGGTATCCACATAACAAAGTGATATATTTGACAGAAGCTCCACTAAACTTGATAGATATTTAACTTTTGAAACTATATTAGTGGTTCCAGTAGTAGAAGCTGGAACTTTTTTCGCAGAACTTGATCCAGTTAAGATATACATCGTGTCCAGTAGATCAGAGTAGATTTGGACTCAACCAAATCTCTGAAATATAATCAATCAAGTAATAACTGATCCGAAAAAAATTAAGTAATCTCATCCAAGTCAATGATGAGAATGAACACAAAAGTAGGTTCAAAAAGTTATGATTCAGAAAATAATCTTAAGAAAAGTCAATCTACAGATATTCTAGGTATAATATAAATACCTATAAGGTAAGGTATAGTCATATATTTATATTCTATAGACCATATACGTCAAAAATTCAGTGTCAAATTACTTTCGTTTATAAAAAAAATGATTGTACACCTCACCTTATACTCAATTAAATAAATGCATATTTAAACTAAATAAAAGTGGGCTACACTTGAGAGATTGAGTAATATATGCTCACCAATGACCCAAAAAGTCAAATTAATCATCAGAGATTTTGTAAGAAAAACCTGTTCTCGCTCGAGCCACCACAGCAGATATACCTATCTGTTCTATTCTATTCTACTCAAAAAAAGTAAAATAGAAAGATATTGACCATTTATGAGATACTACAACTATTTACAACTACTAACTATTAACGATCTAATACACAGTACCCTAGCCCTAGCCTTCTAGATATTCTGTAGTACAACTTGGTATAATAGAATTTAGTTAGCATTCCTTTATAAAAAGTGCAGGTAAGCTGACCATAATAATAAATAATGTTCATTCATTTTACCTACTTCTATAAACTTAAATAAACCACCACCATACATTATGTTTGGAAATCCAACCTTCACATTTACTTTTTGTTTTGATCTTGACTCTTGCGAAATTTGCTCTTCAAAAGTTTTGAAGGGGAGATTACATAATTAAAGCTAACTACATATACCTTATACTCTATACTGCTGAATTACTACCCCCACTCACTTATCAATCTAATACCTACGATAGTTAAACATAATTAAAGTATGTGAACTAAACTTGAGACAATGAATGCCAATTCTAATTACTTTAATATACCTACTGATTACCTATACTCCTATCCTATACCTAACATTATTTTCGACTTTGACTTTCGATAATACCAGATTTATCAATGAATTTCCTAGCCTTATTAGGTTTAGGTGCCTACTTTTCCGACAAGTGTAAAGTATTATTAACAACAGTTCCAGTTTATTTAAGTAATAGAATTAAGTAGGTACGTACTATTGTACTATTAAAAAATAATTGTCAAATAGATATATATAACTGTCAATAATTAAATTGTGGATTTTTCACAAATTATCCAATATTAAATTGTGCAATTTTTTTTACTAACTAAAACTATTATTAATTACTTTTTATATTAATTTCCTTTACTACCTCTACCTCTACTGCTACCCCTCTTACTACTACTACCGCTACCACTACCACGGCGACTATCAGCTTCATTTCCTTTGTACACTACAGTTTGATTTCCTTCACTTGCAAATCTTCAAAATAGAAATTGATTCAATTAGATCAAAAATATATTATTTTAAATTTGTAATTTTACCCTTGTTCTTGTCCACCACCCGCTAGTTCTTCGTCAATTAAAAATGTTTTATTCATGGCAGATTCTTCAGGCCTATTTAAAATTGAACATTAAAAAAAATTAAAACATATTTCAACCTAGTTTGACTAGGATGACTTGTACATACCTACAAGCCAAACTCCAAAGGGGGTAACTAAATACCATAGCAGGTGGTGGATCTGAGGGATCCTTAGTTTCCCGAAGGGGACTTGGTGGCGAAGCACCCACAAAAACGTGCCCGAAGGGCGAAATTCGCTTTTGAAACTTTAGCCTAGAAATTTTGGAGCTAGATAGATATTTTAGGTAATTAGTAATTAGATTTTGTACAATAATTTAGAAAAAACTTGATAAACAAAACTCAAAAAGGTAGGTGCTAGGTATGCATTATTATATTATTATAAACTGAAATGATATTGATATTCCGGAAAGTGATATGATTTTCGCCAATTGCACTTTGACAGGTTTATAAACTTTCTGATAACTATGACTATGACTGACATGGCCATATGACTCACACTGACACTTTATAAGTTTGGTGCAGATATGTACGTAAATGGTAGTTAAAGTATTTAATGAAATGAAATCTTACTTCTTTTCACTTTCCTTTACAATTTCAGTTTTGGTATCTTCACTTCCAACGTTCAAGTTCTCTTCATTTTCTACAATAGTGTCCAGAATTTTCCTAAAAAAATTTACTTTGATAGTTGTGTGTTTTATAGAGCAGAAATATTTATGACTTACTCAATAATTTCAACTACAACTGGCTCTTTCTCTTTATTCTCATTCTCTCCAATTACAGCCGCTGCTGGTTCAACATCTCCAGACCTACGATAAACAAATAAAAACATAAAATTAAAATATTTAAACAATACAGGAATGTCTTTGGAAAGGATTATTACCCGTTATTTTCCTTAGTGCTGTTTGCACTTTCGTTTCCCAAAACTTCTTTTTTTGAATCAATCATTGATTCAGCCTCGAGGCCTTTTCTATTCATATGGATTATAAAAAAACTTCATTGTCCTATAGATTTAAAATAAAACAAAAATAGGACACAAACCTTTCTAATGTATCAGTTTCTCCCAAAATGTCAAGAAATGTCTTTGTCTGATCAACGTCTCCAGATCTTTTAATAAAAACTAAAATTAGCTTAAATACAATGCAACAAAAAACAGATAAAGATAAAAATAATTCAAGCAAGCTAAGAACAAGATGAAAGGTGATTGAACTGATTTACCCATCTTTTTCAATTTCATTCAAGTTCAAATTTCCATTCTCATTTTCCACGTTACCCTTCTCTCTAAAAATAATTTCCAAACTTGCACTAGTTAAAAATAATATTCAATAATAAAATATTAATTAATAGGGGGGAAGAAAAAACATTAATTAATTACGGTTCATCAGTATCAAGCCTAGGTGAGCATTGCGTTCCAGTAGTACTCATAATTTTAATTTCGGTTCCAGATTTCAAGATCTTTGGTTGCCAAGAAGGTCGAGGCAGGAACTCGCTAGGCTGAAAAATTAAATTACTCTGTAAAATCAAGTTAATTAGAGAATTATATAATTTTTTTACAAGTCTAGAGAATGAATTGTATTTTTCAGCAGTTGCAAATACAAGTCCTTTTGGTGGAACGATCCCCACTGATTCAACAGCGAAAGCATTTTCATTGCTAGGAACAAATTTAAGTGGAGTGGATGAACTGATAATTGTTGATGATGATTTATTCATCTATAAAAGCAAAAAGATACCAAAATAATTTATTTCATTATAATTTTTTAAAACTTACATCTGCTTTAGAAGATGATGATAAAGATTCATTAGGTTGAATTGAAAGTGCATGTCCAGCGGGTTTAATTCCCTTAATTTCCAAAGGAAGGGATAAATCTAATTCAAAAAATTGTAATTACAAAATTACTTAGAATTTAACACTAAAACAATGAAATATAATATATATGAAATATAGATATTACTTACATTGAAAATTCCCAAGTGAATCATAATTAATATCTGCTGGTAAGCTTGGAGAAAGTGATTTATTAATACAATGACTTGCTGGCTTAAAAGGTTGATGACCAGCAGAGACAGTTCTTGGCAGAGGATTCATCAAAAAAGCAGAAGCATTAGGAGAAAAAATTTCTCCAGGAGATGAGTTATTGTGTTGAACTCGCATCGAAAGATTTAAAAACCCAGAATCGTCACCGTTCTTTTTCCCTTTGCCCTTTTCATAAATCTCGTCAATTTCAATATCCGATGATTCATCATCACCATCTCTTTCAGCATTATCAGAAGATTGAGTTCCGTTATTATGGTTCTTGTCATCGTCATCACTCTCACTACTGTCACGGTCACTCATCCATGTTGAAACATTTCTCATTCTTACATTTGATTTTTCTGGTTTCTTTCGGTATTGCGGAGGTGGTTCTGTTTCTGTTGGTGGTTGTGCACTATTTGTATTATTGATTTCTTCCCTTGGACTTGGTTGGTGCTTAATTATATCTGCAGTTTTAGTTTCCATTTCTTTTGTCCTTTGAAAAATATGCAACTTATTAGCAATGCATATTTTATTTAAACGAAACAGAAACTTACCTTTTCAATATAGAGCCGGACCTTCCAAAAGCCTTTTGAACTTCCATATTAAGATCATGAGGAAATATCTGCACTCCGTTTGTTGGAATGTCTCTAAAAGACCTAAATTGTTTCTTCAATGCCTTCAAAGGTGGTTCATCAGAAGCGTCAGTTATCTTCTCTTCTCTCTTTTTCGACATTGGGAAAGTTGATGCACTCTCCCATTGACGTCTTGCAAGGAACTTTCGGATCTTGTATTTATTAAGCTCGTTACCTTCTCCAGGCCGAGGAGCATCAACTTCATCACGATCATCATAATAATTTGCATCTTCATTATCATAATAATTATACTCTTTTTCAACATTATTTACAGATGAGCCAAAAGAAACCATTGAATTACGCTTTGAATTAAATGAATTACTCCTATTGAGGTAACTTGCTTCCAGCTAATAAAAGTAGAATTAATAATTAATTCGCTTGCTAGAACTTTTTATAAAATGTTTTTACTATTTCTAAATTAAATTCGAAGGCACTTACATCACGTTGAATCTTCATCATATCTCTGATTTCGGCCAGTTCCAAATCTCTATTCTCGTAATCGACTATTAACCCAAGAGATATTAAGTGACCCCAAATGGTCGGAACAAAATCTTTTTTGAATTCGAGCCCCTTTTTGGAAATTCGATAATAATTTCTAAGCCCTTCTAATGTTTGACCTTTCCAGGGGACATCAGCTATAAAGTAAGTAATTCATAAAAAAGTTAATCTACCGTTAATCAAATCAAAATACCTTTATAGAATCAAGAAATTATATTACTTACAATAGCATATCTCCCACATAATCGAGCACAATGAATAAATATCAGAACTTTCAGAATATCTTTCATAAAGTAAGACTTCAGGTGCCATCCAATTAAAAAGTTCTTTCATATGAACATCTGATGAAAAGTGTGGATGTGGATCAAGAATTGAAGTTTGCAGATTATTTCTCTTTAATTGTCTTGCATACTCAAAGCAGGCTAATTTAGCTTGTCCATCTTTTGTCAGCATAACCGAGTGTGATGTCAAGGCACAATGGATTATCCCAAATGAATGTAAATATTCCAAAGCTTCAGCGATTTGAATTATAATATCCATACTGAACCGTGGGCTTAAACGTCTTCTCTGAATAATTAAAAATATAATTACTTACATTATTACTTACAACTATCAATTATTACAACTATATTAACTTTATTAAGTCAAAATTTTATATAAAGCAAACCTTAATATGTAAAAAGTAATACAATGATCCAAAATGAACTCTCTCGTACATTAGAAATAAAGATTCCAAATTATCAGTTTGACATACTCCCATTAGCATCAAAATATTTGGATGGTGAAGTTTTGCTAATAATAAAAGAAAGCTTAGCAAAATAGATTTAAAATTAAAATTAAGGACAAAAATTCTTACCATGAATTTCTAATTCAGCAATTAATATATCCGGGACAGCACCAATTCCAGCTTGCTTACGTAACTTTCTTGTCGAAACGAGTGCTTTACGAGTTATCCAATTATATGGTGTAAATTCAGTAAATTTTCCACAAATCCAGCTTGGTTCGTCCTTTTTTATGTTAGTAATTTGACCATCTTTTTCTTTTTCCAATTGAAGATCTTTATTTTCAATTATATAGGGAATACCTGATGTAAGAAATAAGAAAGAAGTTGAACGAACAACATTTTAAATTAAAAAATACTTAATATGGTTATTAAAATAAAATAATTATAAATATTATTAATATTACCTTTACACATAGCACATCTCATTCCATTTCCGAAATACACTTTTCCAAAACCAGTCGAATGAATATTACTCAAAAGATTTTCACGGTTGTTATTACTATTACTTTCACTACCTCGTCCTAGTTGCATTCCAAATTTTCTAAAAATATCCTTAATATTACCTTTCAAAGTACTTTCTTGCCTTTATTTATATCAGACATAGGTAAAGAAAGAAATCAATCAATATATAAAAAAAATAAGTCAAAATATAAAAAATACCTTATGGCCAAGCTTGAATTTAATGTATTGATAATTTCAACTCCATTAGTTTGCATCATCCACAATCTTGATCCTTCAATAAGTTCTCGTATAGCTCGAACTTTGTCTCCATCACTTTGTCTACTTGCCCAATCACTAAAATATAAAAGATAATTAAAATTCTACATAGTTTTACAACCCTGTAGTCAGGCTGTGATTGTAGTAGTCATCAGTTGTTTGTACGTACATAGGTCGATCTCCATTCTCATCCGTCAGTCTTAAATCACCACCACTTTGTATAATCAGCTTTAGAGTGTGAATACAACCAGAATAACAAGCTAAAAAAACAAAAAATTATTATTTGAAATAGCTAATCAATATATTATTAACTTATCTTATAGCTTAGAGAAATTAGATTAGTTAGAAATGAAAATAATAGTAAGTTACCTGCATGAACTGATGTAGATCCATTAACTTTGCATCTAGCATTAGGATTTGCTCCCAAATTGAGCAGCACATCAACAACATCAACCTTGCCCAGAAACGCAGCACAAAAAAGCGGGGTCTGTCCTTGTTTATTGACTATGTCAACCACATCTACAATAAATACAGAAAAAATGTGACATTAGGTACTTTAACATAACTACCATTGACCATGGCCAAGGTCAGGCCAAGCTTCAAATTAGCTATAGAATTGCCATTGCATTGTAAAGTTTAATATGATATATATAATTATAATTATGGTTACCTGTTGCTGTATTTGGTGCTGAAGTGACGAGATACCGGATTTTATAGTTTTTACCATTTAAAACAGCTCGATGGATCCTATCTTCCATCTTCTTGGACTTGGTCGATGGCCATCGGACCTCAGCTGGAGGCTCAAGACTCTTCTTCTGCTGCTCAATCATTTTGTACATGATTAAAACTACCTTAAAAACTACTACTAAATAGTCGTAAAATTAAGTCCTAAATTAAGAAAAGAAAAGCTAAATAAGCTATTAATTGTTTTGTTGCCTTTTGACACTTAAAATGAGGTTAAATTGTCTAAAAAAACACTAAAATGTCAATGGGGTCAAGGTCAAGATAACGAGAGGGGTCAAACACTTAATTTGGTAACAATTTAGTTGTTAAAATTACAATTAAAAGATCAATAATAAAATTTCGCTTTTTGATGGCTTTTTACTTTTTATTTTTCGTCTGAATCTGAAAATTGAAAGTGTCCGTTAAAATTTTTCAATAGATTTTTCTCACAGCGCAGCGGCGTGCGCAAAGCTCCTCTATTTTTATGCTAATTCAAAATCCAAAAAAACCATTGAATTTTTTAACTTTTTTCTATTTAATTACCTTTGTAAGTAGTTTAATTAACCATTTTGATGGCCACTGTGGTCCATTATGTCATCATTGTCAATCGTTAGCAGTTTTTGACCGAAAACTATAGGTCATTATTTCAAGAGTAGATCATAAAACACCCCGATATAAAAGAACGTTTAGCATGCCTTTGTTCATTTCACAAATTGCATCATATAATTTGCTCTGAAAAACCCAATTTTGGCCTTTATAAGCTATGATTTTAAATACGGATTATTAGAGATAAATTAAATGAACAGATTACAGTAAAGATAGAATAATTAAAATTATTTCATTGGCCAAGCCAAAAATGATACTATATAATATAAATGCAGTAATTATTCAGCTGTGCTGGACCAGATTATGACAGAAAAATTCTTATTACATATTTTAGATGCAATGCTGAAGCCAAAATTGGGTTTTTTGAGACAAAAAATGAAGATAATAATAAATTACATGATTTAGAATCGAAAACGATTAGATTATAAACTATTAATTAAGCTTTTTGTACAATAAGATTAGATAGGTTAGGTACGAGAATACCTTTATAATTTTTTTCAATTCATAGCTTTTTATTACCAAAAGAAAGACGCTTTTTAACTTTTACACTTTATAACGAGGCACATACATTTTTATAAGATCTTAATTATTTTTTTGTTTCATTTTTATAGTTTAAATATCTAATATTACATAATTACAATTACCTATTTTATTTCTTAAAGTATAGCTTTAAAAGTTCTCCATTATTCTTGATAATTCAGAATTCAAGCTAGCCTCTATATACAAGTTTAGCCTTTATTAACATTTATTATTGTTACCTATTCTTTATCTTTAGATTGTATAAATTCGCAATCACAATCGAATTATTGATTTAATTTCATAATCAGAAGTATTGTAATTTGGACAAGTAGTCAAACTTTTAAATTAAATTATACATAATAATAATAATGTATATTTCTTAAGCCTTTTAAATAAGTTTTTGGATAAAAAATAATGTTTTTATAGTGCTTAATATTAAGCTAAAAGCTACAAATAAATTTTAATAATCCCCTAAAATCTAATTCTAACTTTGCAATTTACAATATAAGAATAATATTCACTCCATTATAATATTTTATACAATTTAATAAATAACTCTCTATAATCTAATAAAGTATTTTAACTGGGGGATTATCTTTTGTAAAAACTAACTTTATAACTTTTTAAACTAATATCAATATACCTACGCTTTCAATCTACAGAAGTACTTGCTATACTTGATAAATAAATTATAATATTTAATGGTATACATAATTGTGTCTTTATTGGAATACTTGTTATTTTTTAAAGGAAACGATGATAAATTTAATAAATAGATAACATTTAATTAAGTAGTGTTTTATTTGATGGTGGTGGTTTGTGGTATTTTTATCATCTTTTGAGAAAGAATGAACAGATAGATAAGGGCCAGGACTCAGGACAGGATTAGACGAGAAAGGTGAAAAATGAGACAAAACCATTTTTTTTTCTGGAATAGGTAACTTTACTAATCTACTAGAGATACCTAGGCCTACTAGGACCTAAAGAAAATCAAACAAGTACTATATTATTATCTTGGAGGGATTAAAAATAAGTCAAAGAGAAGGATAAATAATAAATTCTTATCATCTAGTTATTAATTGTTTTAATCGCCTGAGTGAAACGGACGTTTAGATGGAGGTATCAAATGCTTTGGAAGTTCATCTGGTAAATCATGTCCATCCAATTTGATATTGATCAAATGCATTGAGAGTGCAAATTCATCTTCATCCAGCATCCCGTCTTTGTCGACGTCAGCAAGTTTCCAAACCTAAATTTATGTGTGAGAACATAAAGATAAATTAGTCTCGTAAAACTCGTAAAACGATGATAGCTAATTGCATAACTCTTAACTTATGTATCAGTACTCGTAATATGAGATGATATATAAAAAACCTAACATTAAACAGACTCCACTTAACTCATCTTCACTCACATCGTAAAAATAAAAAAGTGCAAACTAAGATAACAAAGTTCAATCGTTTCAATGCCAAATTATGCAAATTCTAGTACATACTAGCAGGATAACTTCAACTTCTATTTTTATGTAATTTTATCCTTATTTTAAGCAGAAAAACAAGAATCTTAAAACTTCTTACCTTCGCTAAGACTGTATTTGGTAATTTTGATTTAATCATTTCTGCTTTTGCAGCACTTCCAGATACTTTGCCTTCTGATGATTTCAAAGTCTCAAATATCAAATCATATTTATGCTTCTCTTTCTCAACAATCCAATCAGATTCACCACGACCAGCCTCAACACCCTCAAATCTTTTGAATCCAAATGGTGTAGTAGTATCCTGGCAAACATCTGAGAAAACCCCACCTTTCACAGTAGATGAACCATTGTTCTTTATGTCGTTTGATATTTCTTCCATGGGAATTTGTGCCATAAGTTTAGCAATGTCTGTAGCAAGCATATTATCTACCGTTTCCAATAACTTTGGTTTGATAGCTTGGAATTTTGAAAAGTCGTGGTTATTTAACTCTGCCTGTGAGAAAGTAAACAATATAATATAGAAATTAATTGTCTCATCATCATCATTTTAAATTTTTACGAGTATGTCAAACTCTTTTAAAGTACCTAATCTATCGACTAAAAAAGTCATCACACCACCACTACATGTTAGTAATTTTTTGTCATACCTGCATTTTTTTAATATCAGGAAAATCGCCAGGAGAAATCTGATGCTCTCGCTGAATTTGTAAATATATTTGATCCAAGTTTTTTATCAAATCTTTTTTCTTTGATTCTTTCCCAAACATTGAAGGCATGTCTTTTCTAAGCGAACTAATAATATATGCATGAACCTAAATATTGTAATAAAAGGATATAAGAATTACATTTCATTACATTAACTAAGCATCTAATACGATGATGTGTGCTTTTTTATAAGAATACCTTGGCTAATCTTGCTCTCTTAATTAAATCATTGAGTTTTCGTAAGGCAGCATTTCTTGGTAAGGTTTCCAAATCATTAAAAAGATCTTGTTCTTCGGCTTCAAACAACCTTAAAAAGTAATAAAAATTTTTAAAACTAATAATCTTACATACAATATATAAATTAGGTATGATATTAGATTAAATTACTTTCTATTTGCATCATATCTTAAAGGTTGGTCCCAAAAAGATCCAATATACACACCTTAAAAAATAAAGTAAACATTTTTTATAAATACATTAGCCAATAGGTAATCGATGCTTATCTGAATAAGACAAAAAATGTGTACTTACGTGCAACCTCAGGCGTCTGTAAAACTTTACCCAAAGACCACATTAAAGCTCCATAAACTCTCATTAATTGTTGGTGATCAACCATATCGGCTTTATTAAGAATAATTCTAATTTTATCATCATGTCCTTTTAAAGCTTCTATTGATCTCTTGAATTCATCCGAGATGTCTAATTTGTGAGCATCAAATAGCAAAATGATACGATCGACTCTTTCAGCAAACCATTCTAAAACTCCGGTAAATTGATATCCTCGGTCCACTCTTTGTTTTTCACCAGAAAGAATACCTATAACCAAATTATAAATTAGTTGTTACAGTACGAAACCAAATGACATAAACCAAAATATAAAAATGTACCTGGAGTATCAACAATTGAAATTCCTTTTAAAACTTGTGAATTAAGTTGTGAACATTGGAATCTATTTAGAAATTAGAAAATGCATTTTTATCATTTATTCTTTAAATATTTCTAAAAAAACAGAGAGGACAGAAGAAAGAAAAGAGAATCCGAAAGTTCTGAAATTTAAAAAACCCTGTCTAAATATTTTTAAATTACCTATTTAGAAAAGCATTTCCAAATTTTGATAATGGTCGAAATTGTTTCTTTGGATCAACGACAAGTGCATTTCCTGGTATTATTCCATCTTTATCACCGTGCATAACTGTGATGAAACTATCAGTAGTTGGCTCTATAAACAAAAATGCAAGTTATTGTTATTTCACACGAGAATTTTGCATAATAAGTTCCTTTCCTTTTCCTATATCAATTTAAACTCTAACGATAAATAAGTAATACTCGTCGGTAGTTAAATTGTATGCAGATATTTATTTTGTTTAGATATGATATCAGATATACGAGTACAAAAAAATTTATAAATACATACCTGGCCCAATTCTTATTCCTGGGAAATCACGTTCTAATAAATAACGAATAAATGTTGTTTTTCCAGTCGAGTATTGCCCAACTAACATAATCATAGGTTTAGCTTCAAAATCAGGGTCATCCATGGCTGGAGAATGAAAATCATGAAAATGATATGCTGATTCAAGAGGTAATAATTTGGTCTTATAAATATGCTGTAATCTAAGTACGACAAGAAAAAAATACGAATTTTAATAATCATAAATTATAATCATAGAATTTTAAATACAAATTAAAGTTTATTCTAATTATACCCATGAGCCACATTTTCGAAAACGTCCACATTCTTCCTTTTACTATCGTCTTTATTGAGCCAGCTAAACATCCTGCTTTTACTTGATTTTGTAGAACTGGTAAACCGAAAAGTAGTACTCGATTCTAAAAAATAACAATATGAGATTAGAATTTGTGGCAAGATTTTTACTTTTAAATAATAAAACTAGAAAAGATTCCAATTCCAACTTTGCTCTGGTTCTGAGATTTGTCTATAGGTTTTCAATTTCATAGCACATGGCCCTTCCCCTCCCCCTTCCCTTCCTTGTCAAGTCATTTAATAAGCATTTAGATTAGGTTTAAGTATGTAGTACTATAAATAAATAGTTTATCCTTACTCTTATCCATTAAATGATTTATGAGAAATAAACAGCTTAGCTTGTGCAGAAGACAAAGAAGAAAAAATAAACTTTAAAGATGTCAAGGCCAAATCGATAATTAAATTAGAATTTAGTAAATGATAATGATAGCAATTATCAATGGATGAGGAAAATGTAGTTTTAGAATTTTGACTAATCAATTTACTACATACAATTTTACCTTATTATCGGTATCGCTACCTAATCCAAATATTCGATAAACGAAGTATATAAATAAAAATAATAGAGATAAAGTAAATTCTCCATGATAACTTGACTTTACTTGATACGAATACGAAGTACCTACTATAAACATACCTTACATAAAACAAACTAATCCATAAGCTAAATGGAACTCAATTGGGACTATGGGCATATATTGTATCATACAATACTTATCATATCATTATTCGGTGAAAAAATATCAAATTAAAAAAGATTAGATAAAGTAGTCATAAACTCTCTTCAAGATTTGGACCTCGATCTCGATCGACCGATCAATTATATCAAACTAAACCAATCAAATTTTATTTTTGGACAAGATTTATGATCAAATTATGATATAAATTAAATTCTTTCTAACTATGAAAATAAGAAGAAACCAATCATGGTCAAGTCAATCCCAATCCCATCCCATAATATTTTACTAAAAATTCAAGTACGATAAATGCATAATATACTGATATCATAATTAGCCATAATTCATAATTTAAAAGCTTATAAAATACTATAAAATATAAGGTCAATTTTCAGTTTTCAGTAAAAGAAAAAGAGACGATATCTCTTAATAACATGATCCATTTGTAAAAGGAACTTGTACAGTTCGACCTTATCTTATCTTTTTTAAATTATTAGTGGACATTGGACATGCAAATGATATAAAACATAACTCCACAAATTACAAATAAAATAATATGAAAATGTGAAATTATACAAAAATCAATTGACAATCTCACTATCGACATAATATTATGCTATCGATAAAAATACAAATAATGTTAGGGTGTTCATGAATTATAATCATAACCATAACATGAATCATGAACATGAAGCTAACCCTATTATAGAGTAGGTAATACATGAAACTTACCCCGTTTAACTAGGAATACCGATGATCCTGGATATTAGCTGGAAAAGTCTTTAATTGCTCACAGGCAAAGGTTTATCAGCCTCAATTTAATTACGATTATCTTGCAATTGTGATGTCTTTTACAGTAGTACAAAACAATTTACACCTACACCACTAACACCAGATAAAGTGATATGGTCCAGTCCAATGACCAATTAGAATACTTTCAGCAAAGCTGGGTCGTATGTAATGTATGGTTCTGTTTCTGCTGATCCAGTTCCTTTCCTCAGACTGTCCTAGTCCCAAGTAGAGTAGAAATAGAATTAAAAAGAGGGGTTTAAAAAGGCGTAATTAAAACTAATTATCATTCTATGTGTGTAGTGTTTTAACTTACCCAACCCAGAAATAATGAATAATTCCACCCAGACACGTAAATATGATGCTAATGCTAATGGTACTAGGTATAATGGTGATGCTAGTATTTAGTATATATTATAATGGTTGGTTTAAATGAATAATAAATGATGATGAATGAATTATAATATAAATGAGTAATTTTATTGATGATCTCAAAACTCAGAAAAAAAGTGAATTGAAAGTTTTGACCTACAAAATCCGTACTAGACTTTAGCATGCCAATTTTGTGGGTTATTTGCCCATTCAAAATATTATTCATTTTAATTTTAATTTTTTTTTAGTTTTTTGTAAAAAATATTAAAAGTAATTTTGATGCAGTTTTTTAGAGTAATTGTAATTAAAAATGAATAATATTTTAAGAAACCTGTGTAGAAATGTCCATTCAGGGTACCAGCACCATCAGCAGCAGCAGATTAGATGCATTTTTAACCATAATTGTAAGAAATTGAGCCGAATTGAGCAAATTCCTTCAACTAATGCACTTGGATGTTCTGCAAGACTTTATGGTAGTGGTGGTGCCGGTGTTGTCAAAAGTAATAAGGTGGTGGTGTCTACAAATATTGAAGACTATAGAAGGTCTTTTCTTGAAGAACAGGATGATGGTGTTCCACCAGGTAAGTATTCCTAGATCTAGAAAAATAACATTTATTTAAAGCACTATTTGCTTTGCATATATATATTAGTATAAATTGACCTTTTTATATCTAGTTGGACAATTGATGGCTGCTGATGAATCATTACAAACACCAGATTACTTCCATGTTCATAATATGTTTACTGTGAAGGATTTGTTCGATGGTAAGTATTTTAAAAATTAAATGATTAAAGGTTCAAGTAAGGCCCGACCATAGTCCATAAAGTATGGTATCTGATATCTGTCTGATGGTGAGTATCTGTGACCTGTAGGTGCAGGTGCACCTACAGGTCACAGGTTTAGATACTTGCCATACCGAATACCAGTACCAGAGTATGTTTTAGATTAAGATTAAATGGAGGTAAACATTACATAAGACCTTACTTAAACCTCAATCTAAATCTAAAATCCAACCTAGAACTTAGACTTAGAACGAATGATTATGATTTTATGAATCTAATAATTTGTATACTTTTTTTTATTGTTCTAGCTCGGGTTCATTTGGGACATAAAATCGGATCATTAAATATTAATATGAGGCAATTTATATTTGGAAATAGATTTGATATGCTTATGATTGACTTGGATTTAACTGCATTTCATTTAAGGCAAGGTATGTATCCTGCTATTTTTTTGAATTATGTCAATTTAACAACCTTTGGTATGATAAGTATACTATTTTCTAAATTATTTTAATTTAGCACTCAATTTTGCTGCTCATGTGGCGTTCCGTCAAGGAATCATCATGTTTATCTCAAGATCTCCACAAACTTTACATCTAGTCGAAAAAACTGCTATTGATTGTGGAGAATATGCACATACTCGTGAATGGCATACACATAATTTAACTAATTCAATTGTAAATTACAAAATTATTCTTTGATCTTTATAATACCTACATAGTTCTAGTTTATATTTTATTCTTTGCTATTTTATTTTCTTTTAAAATAGAAAAAATATGGAGGGATAACTAGACTTCCTGATTTAATAATATTTTTAAATACACTTGATACTGTTCTGGGACAAAATGGAGCCGTTAAAGATGCAGCAAAAATGCTTATACCTTCAATAGGTATGCAAAAAAAACATTTTAATTTAAGCTGTACATAGGTAGTATTTGTTTTTAGTTAAGGAATTTATTTTCTACAGGAATCGTCGATAGTAATTGTGACCCTAGATTGATTACTTATCCTGTTCCCGGAAATGATGATACACAATGTGCCACCGAACTTTACTGTAAATTATTTAAAGAAGCGATTATGAGAGGGAAGAACAAGAGAGTACTTTTAGATAATAGAGCAAAATCTTCTAAAGAATACAAATAAGTAAGGTCTATATAGAACTTCTTTTTTTTACTTTTAAAATCATTTTTAGATTAAAAGATAAATTATACTTAACACTTTTTATTCATATTTAATAAATTCAAGCCAATAGACAAAGTTACAAGGTTTGTGTTTAATATTTTTCAAGCTCTCAAAGCTATAATTTCAAGTGATTTAGTCATCATCGTCGAATGGTGACGAGAAACTGGATTCATTTCTCATAATTTCTGATCCAGTCATATATTTCTCTCCATCTTTTCCACTTGATGAAGATTTTTTAGTATCCGTTGTTGAGCCAGCTTTGGATCCTTTTTTTGAACCTGCACTTGACCCAGCTTTTGATCCTTTTTTTGAACCTGCTCCTGAGCCACCTTTAGAGCTAACTTGACTTCCATTAAAAGAACTAGTACTACTGCTGTTATTAAACTCTTTAGATGAATTCGCTGATACACCTTTATTTGAGAAGGACGAACTAGATTTTTTCATAGAACTGTTTCCAGATAGAGATGAATTTGATTTGCTTGAAGATCCAAAACCAGAACCAGAACTACTTTTGATTCCACTTCCGGAGCCAGAATTTGAACCAGAAACTGAACCAACAAGTTCGTTATCTTCATCATGGACATCTAACTCGGACCCAGTTCCCGCACTTGCTTTTGTTGGAGTTGTGAAAAAATCAGATGATATATCAGGTTCTTCGAATGCATCTTCGCCACTGCTGAAATTACTCAAATCATCACCTGATAATTCATCACTTGATACACCATCACCAACACTGCTTCCACTTCCACCAAAACTTCCACCACTACTACTACCACCACTGCTTCCACTACCACTTCCACTATTCGAGCCAAAACTACTTGAATTCTCTCCACCAATACTCGAACTACTAGTTCCCATTGATGATTTCCCACCCGCACGAGAAGAAGAAGCACCTGATAATACTGGTTCTATTTTACTTCGCCTTGCCATTGTATTTTGCAAAAGAGTTGTTCCTGCCTCCAGTTTATCAGAAGTAAAGATATAGCAATCTTTATTTTCCTCACGAGACTATTGGATTGGATCATAAAATATTTTAAGATTACGCCTACTCAATTTTGAAAATTGATTTATTTTATAAAAAATGTTACTTTTATTTCAGTAATTTCCACTAAAGTTCTCCAATAGTAAGCTTTTGCTTTTCGATCTTTTTGAAAAAGGTATGGATTTCCCAGTTCGTGACAATTGGTAACCAGACAATGACCACATTGAGTAATATCACTTATGGATTTTCTAATCGAGTGAACTGGTCCTTTCCAACTTAATGCGATATTCTACCTTTTACATAATTAGAAAAATCAGTCCAGAGGAAATATTTAGAAAGATAGACACTAATTCTAATATTATTTACCCCTTGAATATTTTGCAGCTTCACGCTTACGCTAAATCTTCTATATACATTTATAAACGATTGGAGAGTCGAGTGTCAAAAATTAGCAAATTTTAATACGATTTTATTGAGAATTTACCTAGCTTCTTCATTATCACCTATATTTTATACCATAAATTAGGATTTTTTTTGAAAATATGCATTTTTAATTTTTATAAATTTTTGTACCAAGTATCCAGCACCATTCGAAAGTACACATCCCAGAATTCATTGCCATGTAGAGAAATACATTATTGAAACAAGTCAAATAAAAGGGTGGCCATCGGGCATCTAGAAAAAATTGGGCAAAGATTATTAAGGTTAATTGATATATCAAAACTTTTAAATGTATTTTACTAATGAGATTCACTTACTTGAGGATGGATGTCCTTCAATCCAAAATTCGACCGAGTAAATATTTTGATTTTCGACTCCATGAACTCGATTCCCATGATCAGTTTTTAAATGGTCCAAAAATTTCTTAAATGGAATCTAGTCAAAATCAAATAGTTTTGAAAAGGGAGTTATTTATACTATAAAATCATATTATTCCTTACCATCTTGCCGCATTTTGATATAAAGCAACAAATCGGTCTAATATCAAAAAAATCAGAATAGAATAGGCAAGCTTTGTGATATGGAAATTATCAAATCTTTTAGGATATGTAATTGTCTTTACCTGTAAGCACAATTGTCAATATGTTCCCGATAAACTGTTCCCCTTAAAACTTTGTTGCATCCATCAGTTTTATATTTGCAGGGGATAAGTACTTTGGACAATGCTTCCTCAATCACTTCATTGGGTTTGAATATAATTCTAGCCGAACATACTGGCTAAGAAATTGAGAAAAATGATTTATTAGTATGGTTTATTTAAGGTTTTAACTTTTTCTTACACAAGTACCAGCCAGGGTGCCGCATGTACAACAAAATAGATGATGAGAATACCCGCAACATGTGTACACGGGCAGTCTTACAACTTCATCGCAAACTGAAAAAAATTGTTCTTAAAGTTTTCAGTAGTAGATAGTACCTTAGCTAGTATATTAATCATTAAGAAATTTGCATAAATTTATAGAGTACATATCGCGCTATTTATAGAGTACTTTCAAGATAATTTTTTGGTATAATCTACGAACCGACTTAATTTTTTGTCATAATCATGTAGGTACCCTACCTAATTTATATTGATTTTTGAAAAAAAACTCTCGGAACTATTTCATTGTTTTTGATGCAAGAGGCAAAGAGTTTGGTTTTTTCTTGTAAACTTGAAAAATATAATCACATTTATAAGATTTATATTTTGGCATCGACATTTTAATTATTGAAAGAAATTGAGAAAAATGAATAAGTTAAGGTTATAGACCCATGCATGAGAGGAGTTTTTCGGAAGAAACGAGTTTTGTTTGAAATCGCTTTCATTTTTGTAAAAAAAAGCCTATATCATTTTAGGTGTAATATAATGTTGCAATTGCAGTTAGTAAAAGTACCTGTGCATTTAAACATGTCTATGTTGAGTAGTGTGGCATCATTATTGAGTAAATTACACTGATCTTTCATATAAGGCATAACATTGGGATTGCCCCCACAATACTCCATTCTCATATGCCGGCGACCTCGACACCTTCCTCCACATCTGGTGTTGCAATAATTGCAAGTTCCTCCGTAAAAAAGCTGAGGTGCTGAACATGATCCATCATAGCAAGGAGTCCTCCTAGACATTTTAATCTGAACTCTCATTAGCCGATTAAACTACACTTTTCAAAATTTTGCTAACAATGAGGATTTTGTCCTGATTCTGATTCATTGATGGTTAAAAAGAGAGGAATTCTCTCTAGGTATACTTACTACAAGTACCCAAGTAACCTAGAAACAATTTTTTTATTCGCTCCTGTCAGTAAGTCTCATACCTAAAATTCGAATTTTTGAAAAA